>APFE031001166.1:34509-116209 GCA_000404065.3 Pinus taeda | reverse complement strand
CCCTGTTTCTTGTTCCATCTAGCAGGTTCCTTTCCTTTATCCTTATAAGGACATTTTGTAGCATAATGACCTACTCTTCCACAAGCAAGGCATTTAAAAGGTAACTTACCTCTGAACCTTCCAGAACCCCTTTGAAGATTTCTGACAAAATTTGATTCTTCTTCTTCTTCTTCTGGTACGTGACTTGCTTCATAATAATCTCCTTTGCCTGACGCCTTGAAAGCAACTTCTCTTCTATCTGATGGACCCCCCTTTCTCATTTCATAAGCAGTTAGAATTCCATGTAGCTGAGACATAGTAAGAATTCGTAGATTTTCCTTTTCTTCAATTGCGGATACTTTAGATTCAAACTTGGGGGACAATGACCTTAGAACCTTTTCAACCACAATAGCCTCTTTTATTTCTTCACTCAAATTTTTCATGCAATTAACAATCTCATCTACCCGAAGAAAGTAGTTAGCCACACTTTCATCATTATACATCCTGAGATTCTCATACTGAATCCTGAGAGTTTGAAGTTTAGCACGCTTTACCTGTTCATCTCCTTCGTAGCTCAAGACAATCTTGTCCCATATTTCTTTTGCTGATTTATATTGCATAACTTTCACAAACTCTGTTTGAGATAAGCATCCCAGCAAAGTATTGACTGCTTTAGCATTTGTTTCATATTTCTTCTTTTCGGCCGTATCTGTAAGAGTAGCTGAAGGAAAATTGTAGCATGTCTCTATGATATCCCAAACATCTGTACCAAGAGATTGAAGATATGCAGTAACTCTTACCTTCCAATAATTGAAGTTTGTCCCATCAAAAATTGGTAGCCTGATAGATGCTTCCCTCTCGTAGTTGCTCATGATGAAAGATCTTCCTTCAAGCGATCAAGCTTCTTTCAGAAGGACCTGCTCTGATACCAATTGTTGAAAATTATACTGAGAGGGGGGGTGAATCAATATTATCTAGTTCTTTTAACAAATCTTCCTTATTCACACTTTGAATTATTTTTTCATATCAGTACCATAAAGTAATGAGCATGAACAAGAAAAAGAACATACAGTCACATCAAAGAACACCAGATATAAGGTGGAAACCCAATGTGGGTGAAAACCACCTGCTGCAATATGTCTCTATCTTCTTTCAAAATTAGAAACTCCTTTTACAATGGTCTTGTACTGGTGCAGTCCTTTACCAGTACGCAGGCTGCAACCTGCAGAGAGCTACAACTCTCTCTCGTTTTCCAGTCTCTCCTGGAAGGGAGCTACAATCCCCTACTTCTTTTCTTTCAAGGACCACTTTTCATAAATTTTCAAACTGGATCCATAAACATCAAATGATCATCAAGTACCAGTAAGTCACCCAGATAACCAGATCCAGAATAACAATAAACTAAACCCAGAACAGCTTATCAACAAAAAAATAGTCAACAAAAGATCTTAAGACAAATACGCAATTTCCTTTTCTTTGGCCTGCGTCGCTACGCACTTCACCTTTTGTGGCGCCGCGCACCTCCGCAGTTGCGCCTTCTGTGGCGCCGCGCACCTCCGCAGTTGCGCCTTCTGTGGCGCTGCGCACCTCCGCAGCTGCACCTTCTGTGGTGCCTCCGCACTGCGCCTTCGGTGGCACCTCTGTTGCGTCTCCTGTGGCGCCTCCGCACTGCGCCTTCTGTGGCACCTCTGTGGCGTCTCTGCACTGCGCCTTCTGTGGCGCCTCTGTGGTGTCTCCGCACTGCGCCTTCTGTGGCGCCTCTGCACTGCGCCTTCTGTGGCGCCTCTGCGGCGTCTCCGCACTGCACCTTCTGTGGCGCCTCTGTGGCGTCTCCGCACTACGCCTTCTGTGGCGTCTCCGCACTGCGCCTTCTGTGGCGCTCTGTGGCGTCTCCGCATTGTGCCTTCTGTGGCGCCTTCGCACTGCGCCTTCTGTGGCGCCTCCGCACAGCGCCTTCTGTGGCGCCTCTGCACTGCGCCTTCTATGGCGTCTCCGCACTGCGCCTTCTGTGGCACCTCCGCACTTCCGCAGCTGCAGCGCTCGAGAGATCACCCTTCACAGATTCGCTTTCCAATTCACTTTCATATAGATCGAGATTTTGAAACAATAACCTAATATTTCAGATCTTAAGATATTCAACCCAAAAGCATACCCAAGCCAAATGATCTCCTTTGCTTTATATAGGCAAGCTCTTCCTCAAATCATGGACCAATACCACGGGCCAAAACCATAATAACACAATACCGTCGGCTAAATACCAAGGGTTAAACATAAGGAACCCCACGTGTGCACGCTTTACTGCCTTGAAGTGTGTGCACTGGGAGTACGCACCTCATGAATGGGTAACCTGCGTGTCTGGACGCGGTCCCTGCACGGCGTACCTGCGGGTACGCATCTTCTGAACTTTTCTCCTACGTACTTCTTAATTCTCATCATATTGAGAGCCATGCCATGGGTGTTGCCATCAAGTACAACATCTGTAACATATAACCATACCAGAAACATAATGCCAACAATGTATAACTGTGTACACAATTGACTGTAAACTGTTTATTTTTCTCTAAAAATGTTGTGAACAAGGGGACACAAATGCACAAGGGAATATTAGGAAAGGGAAAACATTAGGGAATTAGGGAATATGGAAATAAAAACAAGGGACTTAGAGAAGGGAAGGGACATGAAAATCTTGGATTTTAGGGTTTTGGGATGTTAGGTAGGGATAATGTGTTTTGTAATAGAAGTGAGGGACTAGGATTTGAGGGATTGTGGTGTAGGATATGAAGGAATTATTGGGGAAAAATAATGGTGAATTTGGGAATGGGAAATGGGAAAAAATGATAACCTTGGTTACACTCTGTTTTTGAAACCCTACAGCAATTTTTTGCATTCAAACCCTACAGTAATTTCATTGACAAAGGAGGGCTTTCCACTTGGATTTCTAAGGCAAACATATACATTAACTTTTGAAAAGTCAAGCACAAGTGATGGATGTGAGCCTACCTGCAAATTTGTGTGGAGAGGAGGCCAATTGATGCGTTCCCAAACAAATTTTGGGCTTAATACCCAGTGCGCCGCGCGCCTCACCCAACGCGCCGCATGCCTCTGATGCGCCGTGCACGTGTATTTTTACACTGTGTTTTTGAGCCTGATACGCCGCACGTCCCTGATGCGTCGCGTGCCCAATCCAATGCATCGCGCGCCCCTGAAATGCTCCAACTTGTTCACAAATTCACAATTTCGCTTTGGAATGGTGTTCTTCACTCTTGGCATGTGGAATGAGTTGAAAATGATGTGAAATATCTTTATATAGACTCCCTTTTTATTTTTGCTTTGTCCATAACCCATTTTGTTATGTTTTGTCGTTGACACTCTTTCAGGATTAATAGACTTCTGATCTTTTTGGTTTCCTCCTTAAATTTGGTTGAAATAATGATTTTCTTTGACAATTTTTTGTAGGGATAGCTGTGATATGATCTGGCAAAGGACACCAAGGCTGCGCTTGGATGATTCAAGAACTGAAATTTTTGAAATTTTTTTACAAAAAATGAGATGACGACTTATCTTCAAAACAGAGTTTTGAAGAGAAGTCCTAATTTATCTGTATAATGATGAAAATTATTGAGGTGACCATCTATTGAAGACATCCCTTTGGCCTGCTGGTCTTCTTAGTCTTTGCAAAAAAAAATTGACTCAACCCTAGACCTAAGACCTAAAAATTTGAAACATGACTGTAAATGACCTTTGAAACTTTATGAATAGACTTGAACCAGCAGTGCCAAGCATGAGGGGAATGAGTGACACAAACCATTCCGTCAGAGTTATGGCATGCCTAACGAAATGCAACTGATCGAAACTGATGAGACACCTAAACATGAAATGAAAAAAGAGCTTTGATCTCTGACGGAGGGATAACTAGACCGACTCTAACATTGGCTCCAATGGGGATGGTAGCTCCTTGGAGATGCCAAGAACCGCAGATCTCTATAAGAGCTAGACAGTGCCTTCATCCATTGGGCGATGGAGTCATTATTCCAACACAAAATTTTGACAATTGGACTGAAAAACCAAAAACCACTTTGACCAAAATAGACTCGAAACTGAAGATTGATACAACTGACTTGACAAACTTAAACTAACTAACCTCCATTTTCATAATTATAGCCTTCACTGCGGGCCCCAGACTGAAGATGAGAAGTTAGTATACATGTGCAAGAAAACAGAAGTAAAACGATATGTACAATGATGATGAAATGAGCAGAAAATACTCAAAAGTAGTATCTCTTTAATAACCAACCATTAATTGGCCCTCCGGGACATTCATCTCCATTCATTTCTTTGAGAAGGAAAGAGTTTTGGCCACGATACGCTGCAATCTTGTAAGGACCCTTCAATAAATTTTCAATTTGCTGTGCTTTCCTTTGTCTTCATGTCGAGCATCCCACCTCAAAACTACCTCATCTAGCTAAAATGTGTCCGCTTTTGCCTTTCGATCATAAATATTTTTTATGCACTCCTGCAACTTGCCAGTGTTTTAAAATACCTCCTCCCGGGTCTGTTGTAAATGGATCATCTGATTAATCCTTCTCTGCATAGAATCTTCCTCACTACCGGTTTCCTGAAGCAATTTGACTACCGGGACAGCAAGCGAAGTAGGAAAAACCATGTTTGTCCCATACACCAGCTCGAAAGGAGACATGCCAATAGACTTTTTCTAACTCACCCTATTAGCCCATAATGCATTTACCAACTTGTGCCATCCCTTTTTATTCATTTCCAGTAATTTCTTAATGATATTAACCAAAGATTTATTAGATGACTCCGCCAATCCATTTCCCTGAGGATGATATACGGTTGAATGTCCCAAGCTAATATTGTACTTATAGCAAAACTTGACCATCCTTTTTGACTTGAATGCCGCTGCATTATCTGTAATTAACTTACTTTGGCATCCAAAACGTGACAAAATATTGGTTTCAAGAAAAGAGATAATTATCGCATCCGTAGCTTGTCGAGTAGGAATCGCTTCAATCCATTTCGTGAAGTAGTCTGTGGCTGTTAATATCGATCTATGTTGTCTAGATGATGCCGGATGAATTTCCCCGATGAAATCCAATCCCCACTGCTGAAAAGGTGCACTAATTTCAATTGGTTTGAGAGGCAAAGGCTGTAGTTTCTGCTTCCCTTCAAAAATTTGGCATTCGTGACAATTTTTGATAGCCTTATATACGTCTGAAAACAATGTAGGCCAATAATAACCTGCCCTTAAAATCTTGTTCGCTATGGTTTTCCAAAATAGATGGCCTCCACAGTCACCTCTATGAAAGTGTTCCACAACTCTTTTGCCTTCTTCCTCTACCAAACAATTCAATAACATTCCACCAGGGTCTTTCCAAAACAATGCTGAATCTAGTATGCAGAATTCTGTAGCTTTCAATTTCAATGTTCTACTCTTATTTCTAGGCATTCCGGGAGGTGAAGACAAATTCTGAAGTACATATAAAATGTTAGCATACCAAGGAGAGGAAAGAAACATTTCAGATACCTGAACTGATGAATTCTCTTCATCTTCATTGGACATGGCAGCAATCAAATTTATATCTAGAACTTGCAAATTCATTTCAGCCATTAACTTGGCAAGTCCTTGTCCTTTGATTAGTTTGGTTGGTTTAATCTCCACATCGTATTCTAACAACGCCGCAATCCACTTACCCCGTCTGCCTTCTGGATCTGCCTGTACCAAAATATCTTTAATTGTTGTATTAGGAACATATGCTAGAATGTGAGAATGCAATATATACACACGGAAATCTTTCAAGGCCTTTACAAGCACAAGTGCTTACTTCTCAATAAAGTTGTATTTCAATGCTCCGTCTCTTATAATCCGACTGAAAAAATCAATGGGCTTTTCAACTCCTTCCCTTTTCTGCATTAATACAATTGCCAAAGTGTGCTCAGAAGCAAATGAGAACAAAATAAAATCCTACGTGTAGTCTAGGCTGATTAAAATAGGAGCTGAAGAAAGAGCTAACTTCACTAAATTGAATGATTTTACTGCCTCTTCGGTCCATTTTACCAGACTTTCCTTTTTCAGCATGCTCATGATTTCTCTAAGATGCTCCGCTAGATTTGGAATGAAGCGACGCAGAAAATTCAGTTTACCATTAAAGGACTGTATTTCTTTGCTATTCAATTTGTTGAATGGCTTCAACACATATAGGGTCAACACGGATGCCATCTTTAGATATGATGTGGCCAAGAAGTTTTCCCTCATCCATGGCAAAAAGACTCTTTTTTGGATTCAGCGAAAGGCCATATTTTATGCACTTTTGGAAGACAATTTTCAAATGATACAAATGTTTTTCATGAGAATTTGAAAACACAGTTAAATCATCAAGATAAATAACTAAAAATATATCTTTCTCATTGGTGAAAGCCATGTCCATTGCACGCTGAAAGGTGGCTCCTACATTCTTCAAACCAAAAGGCATTTTTGCATAATGAAACGTTCCCCACGGAGTGGTAAACGCTATCTTGTCACGATCATCTTCATGCACTAGAATTTGATTATATCCTGAATAGCCGTCGAGTAGTGACATCCTTGATGCTCCAACTACTTGCTGCAATATGTGGTCCATTTTTGGCAGTGGATAATTGTCTTTAATTGAAACCTTATTCAAATTTCTAAAGTCAATACATAAACGAATCTCACCTGTTTTCTTTCTCACAGGCACCAAGTTTGATATCCAGTCTGAAAATCGGATAGGCACAATGATTCCTGACTTATACAATCTATTTACCTCTTTTTCAATTGATGGTAGCAGCTTTGGATTGATTCTCCTCAACTTTTGATGAAAAGGCTTCTGATTTGACTTTATGGGAATAGTATGCTGAATGATATTTGTATCATATGTTTTTAAATCTGAGTAATCCCATGCAAAAACATCAGAAAACAAAGACAACAACTTCACATATTCTGCCTTTACCTTTGGTGATAATGACTTTGATAATTTTACCATCTTGGGATTCTCAGCTAGCCCAATATTTACTTCTTCAATGCCCTTTTCAGTTGGTCTCAATGTTGGTTTACGGGCTACATCATCTTGGTCGAAGAGTTCTTCTAAAGGAATCAATCCCTTAGGAATGACATTATCTTTAAGTTGCAGCACTTCCATTTGATTTACTTGTATATCATCACTACCATCATCATGTTCTGTATCTATGGAGGTATCTTTGAACTTACCTTTATTTTGCAGAAATTGATTAATCTCTTCGTCATCCTGAAAGACTTGCCAACATCGCTGATTGTCTGGAACGGTGGGACGGTGTTTCACATGAATCTCAAACTTGTTGCTGGAATTCATTGGAATTTTTAAGTTTCTTGCTACCTTAGCAAGTCCATCAGCAACACCATTTTGTATGCAAGGCACACATGTCAAGGTATGATCAGAAAATAACTTCAAAATATCTAAGACTGCATTTTGATAAGCTCCCATGCGAGGATGCTTGGCTTGAAACTCACCTTTAACCTGCTTTATCACCAACTCTGAATCACCATAGACTGCAATCTTTTTCGCTTTCAGCTTTCTAAGAATTTTAAGGCCATAAATTAGAGCTTCATATTCCGCTTCATTATTAGAACAATCAAATGCTAGCTTGTAGGAACACACTCTCACTTTGCTTGGAACCTTATCCGTAGCGGAAAATGGACTGTAAATCCAAACACCAATTCCAGCTCCATCACTACCGACTGTGCCATCAAAATCCATGGTCCAAAGACCATCTTCATCCTCCTCCAAGTGCTGAAATTGTGTTAGATCTGTTTTTTCTATTTGCTACCCATTATCTTCAGTTGTTTGCTCCATAATAGCTTGCTTTTCACTTATTTCTTTCTGCAGAACTTCTCTAAAATTCTCAGTGATTTATGGTATATCTTCCGCCTGAACTAACTGACTATCTAGATCATTAAAACTATCAGCAAGCAACACAAACGACTCTAAATTTGTATGTACATAATTTACAGGATGATTGATTGGCTTCTCTTTGTTGGTTATCATGTATTTCATCTTTTTCTCTCGATATAACTTTCTCATTTGACCAAAGACTGGAATTTTTGCATAAGAGAAATCTAACTGTAGTGTACCTTTCAATTTTGCCCCCCAAGATCTCGAAAGGATCATTCCAAATCGCGGAGGAATGTCTGCCACAACCACATCCATTAAGACATTCTTCACTCGAATTTGGTCTAAGCTAACAACCAAATCTTTGATGAGCCCGATACATCTCACACGGCTGGAATCAAATGAATACACATCATGATATCTCCTTGTAATGTCTAGTCCCAGCTTTTCCATGATCGCCTTTGGCATCAAATTGTGCGAAGCACCCGAATCGAACATAGCATTGTGCAAAACATATTCATGCAATCTCAAACTGAAATAAAAGGGAGGAACATCACTATTAGGGGACTCACCATCCAATGCTAGCCCAAATATCAATTCTGGCTGATCATCTTCAACGTTTACCGTGTCAAACATTGGATCAAAATTTAGAATTTTAGAGACTTGACCATGGTAGCTGTTGTTCTTCATGATTTCTATCAAAGGAATGGATATTTTTAATTTGGAAAGTTCATTTTCCAAACTAAATGTTGAAACCTTTTCGACTTCTTTGAACGAAACGTCTTTCTTATCCTTAATTATACTTGTCTGATTTGTCCTTTCTGCTAATGATACTTTGCTAGTTGTGGGATCAATTGTCTCCTTTCCTTTCTTCTGTGGTATGGGTGAATCCGTCTTTGGTGCTGTAGCTTCTTTTCTTTTCTGAATTGGATTGATGGGCACATCTCGGTTTCTCAATGAGCACTGCTTCTGTTGAGTGGACAAGGCATTCAAATATCCTCTTTGGTAATAATCTAAATATGCATCATTTGCTAAGATAAAATCTTCATCTTGCTGGGTGCCTGAACTTTCTCCATACTCTTCTTCTTCGGTGATGTAAATGGGCAGATCGTCAGGAGTAAATAAGTGATTTTGGTCCCCTACTACATCAGCATCGTCATCTGAATCTTGTCTCACAAAATTCTACAAAAGAGGAGTCTTAATCTGCTGCTGGGCTGCCGGCTCTTGTGCTCTTTGTTCACGTTGCTTAATTTTGAATTGTGGTTGTTGCTAGCCACGATAACTAGGATTATGAATCTGCATTTCTGATTTATCAAGGTTCATTCTTTTGAACATTTTTTCCATCTCATGAAGCCAAGGCGGTTCTGATGTAGACTCTTCCTTTATAGTCACTCTTTTCTCTTCTTTCAACCGTGCTCTCTTATCATTCAGATTCGCCTCAACACTAACGACGATCTTTTGCATATCTTCTAAGGTAGGCGGATCTCTGTCCCGTAGTGAATAAGCCATTTCCTGTTCAAAACCATCCAGGAATTTAAGAAGGGCTGACTTTTTAGATGGTCTTAAGTCATCTGGAATTGCATTATATACTGCATTAAATTTGATAACATAATCCTGAACGGACTCACCAGGATTACGCTTGATGTTGGTATACTCTGAAGTGATTTGCAATGGATCTTTCTTCATCTCCCACTGATCTAGAAACAAGGTCTGAAGTTCCTGTAGTGTATTGATACTCCTTGCTTGTAAAGCTCTGAACCATTTACGAACCTCTCCTCCAAAAGTCTGGGCAAACAATCTCATTGAAACATTTTCTGCATCAATTTCATGCAGGTCCAAAAAGTCCGTCATTCGAACAATATGTTGTTGAGCTGATATAATTTGTGGTGTGCCATCAAATATAGGAATCTTGCTCTGATAATCAGCAAGCATAGGATCCAAATTGGTCGGCAAAGTAAGGGGTGCAAATCTGGCAGCCATAGTTCTTGGTGGATTTACAGTCGACCTTGGAGATGTTGGAGTAGTAGGTGCAGCTGAGGTATGAGGTGTATGAGGAGGTGTGTGCAGAGGAGATGCAGTTTTAGGCGTGGAAATAGTAGATGAAGGCAAATTGATTACAAACTTCTGATCAGAAATATTGGGTTGCACAGGGATGGTAGGAATGAAAGGCGGTTCAGTAGGATGTCTAGAGGTAGATGCCGCAATAGATGATCCAATGGTAGCAGATGCAGATTCTAGAAAATCAATGATATTCGTAACCTCAATTGTTCTTTGGAGCTGTCTTAAAATGAAATTCTCAATAGACTTGTTAGAATTTTCAATTTGAAGGGCGGCCGCGAAATTGGGATCTGGAACTATGGAATCAAGAGCATTTTCAGACTTGGTTTTGAACAATGATAGTTCAAACTTCTCATCAAAAGCAAGTTCTTCAAGATATTCAAAAATTGCAGGACATGAATGGGATTTAACCACGGGAGTCGCCGAGTTTTCTTAACGAAGGATCTTTCGAATCAAGTATGGATTCTCATAGACAGGGGGCGGGTTAGGATCTGGATTAGCTCTTGTATGTCTTTTTGAAGCCAGTATGTTTTTCAAAAGATCACAAGAATAGAAATAATTCAGCCAATCGACTTCTAGACTCAATCATCCAAATGTGTCTAGAACGAACAAGTTTACTAGGGTGATTTGCAAATCAAGTGTTCACAAGCTAACCGGAGACCAACTAAAGCAGCATTTATCTACTTCCACTTATGCATAGCAAGAGCGTTTCGAAAGCTACCTGGTGTGACTTCAGACTCCGTCTAAGACTCGTGAAAAAAACTCATCAGCAAGCAAACCATTGAGATTTCTTCCCCAGTATGGTCGCCACTATGTTAGCGCTTAAATCTACCTTAGGCTAAAATAAGGTAAAACTCAAGGCTACATCAAACCACGCTCATCCTCGTAGCTAGCCCTACAAGGACATGAGAGGGCTCTCTCTGAGTCAATCTCGGCAAAAGGTAATCGATGAGGTCGAGATGACTAATTGGATAACTAATTTTAGGCTAGGTATGAAGTACAGGGAATTTGAAATTGATTTTTTTGAAGTTTTGTTGAATTCAAGGGAAAGGAAATGTTGGGTGCGGGGATGAGGCACAGTTTTTGCAGAGGTCCACTTGGGGCAAGATAGGCGATTGTTTTAATGCCTTTAAAGACAATGAATGGATATATCAAACTGGTGAGAGGTTAAGGAGAGCAAGAAACTTTCAAGGATTCTCCATAAACAGATGAAAACATGGAAAATCAAACAAACTTAAAGGCAGAGCATAACAAATTATGGATTCTACCTTAACACTTCATTTGTTCAATTGCAGAAGATAAGCGAAGGAAAGCGATACACATAAAAAACTTACAAATACTGAAAGAAACACACCATCAACACATAAAGCCACATGAATCCCAAATAGTGCTGCAAAACCCTGGTCTTTCCTTTGCCAAAAATGCAGATACAATATGTACAATAGAGTGTAAAGCTATTCCCAAGAGTCCAACCCTGAA
This sequence comes from Pinus taeda, assembly GCA_000404065.3. NCBI lineage: Eukaryota > Viridiplantae > Streptophyta > Pinopsida > Pinales > Pinaceae > Pinus > Pinus taeda. Next base: position 104,795 of record APFE031001166.1, on the reverse strand, counting down.
AATGACTAAGAAAATACATAATATAGGCAAGCCAACACATTCCCTTGCCTCTAGGGGTCGAGCTCATCTTAGGAGCTATTTCAACCAATTCTAAACAAAGCATACAATCTAGGCAGTCAAAACAACTTGCCTCTATAAGCTAGGAAACCAATTCATTCATTAAATTTTCATCTTTTAGTGAATGAATCTTCTAGAATAAGTAAATAAGTGACAAAATAACATAATTTTTGATTAAATACATCAAGAGGAGTGAAAAATCACATCACAAGTCAAAACTGGTCAAACTGGTTTCATTTCCTGAGCTGAGGATGAAAATTGTACCAAAAAACCCTGTGCGTCGCGCGCCTAAGCCCTATGTGCTGCACACCGTTCCACCTGTTTTTGGGGCACTTCCCGGCATCCAAATTGAGCACAGGTTGGCTTGTTGGAAAGCCCTGGATGTCTACTTTCCAACCTGTTAGGTTCCTATACCAATAGGTTTCATCTTTCATGATTCATAGTGGAAGGGCTAAATATGTTCATCATTGCAGGCTGCAAAGGTTCCATATTTTGTATACATACTATGAAAATTAAAAAATGAAAAGAGGGTATGCCTTAAAAGAATAATCAAAAGGCAAGAAAATCAAATGGTTAGGAGAAAAGTGAAAATGAACCCCAAACTAAAGACCAGGAAAGTGGCCAGTCAAAATGCCACTACTATCTTTTGGGCAGTATTATACTCTACAAATACTGCTGCTAATCATACTTGATGGATGGCCCAATAGTCTAAACTGGACCATGCCATGTTTAAATTTCTTGTTGCAGAATAGAGAATGTTTCCTGTCCAAACAACTCAAGCTTGGTAGATGACTAGCTAGGTAGAGAAATGAAGGAACCCAACTGCTTAATCTGGGTCCTTGGAAGAAATAAGGGTACATTTAGATAGGAGGGCAGTCAAAAGAAAAGGAGAATTATCAGGTTCTGTTAATTCAAGTGCACCCACTTCAAGCGAAGAAAAAATGTTAGGATTACTAGGATGGGTAAGTAGTGCAAGGTTGCAGAAAGGAAGGACCATCACCAATTGGCTTATCAAGTGTAAAGACTCATGCCACTCAGGGTATTGGCATCAAAGAAGAGGGTGGAGGACAAAACATTGGAAGCATGTCTAATTTCCCCCTATTTTCCCCCAAACATCATTTACTAGCATCCTCAAGGACCTTGAGATCTGCTCAAAGAGTCCAATTCCACTTCAGTTCATGACAAGCTACTAGGTCAAACCATGAAGTTTAGTCAAGAAAAGAAGCCACATTTTTTGTGTAAAAATCTTTGCTCTCATTTCATTTATCTTCCATTCCTATGTTTTACCTCTTAAAACTTAGTCTTTACCCCTTCACTCACCTCACAACGTCATATTAACCACTAATGTATTATTCAGCTCCCTAACTACCCCCTTCCCTAATTCTATTAGGATCTATGAAAAAATTCCAAAAAAAAATGTATAAATACCCTCCCCCTAGCACTATAGCTATATAACCCTTCCTTGGGAAATATTAACCCATCAAGGGTTAGTATTAACCCCCTTTGACCCTAAAAACTACAGTTTTTGACAAAAAACTTTGGCTAAAAACCAAAATTCCATGGTCTGCCCCCTCATTAACCCCTTTACCCCTTTTTTCCGCCCAAAATACATTTATTATAATGTTTTTTAATTAAAACCTTTATAAGTGGGCGCCAATTAACCCAAAAAACCCAAATCCTAATGTTTATAATCCACCCCCGCCCGCGATTTATTTAAATCTATTAAATTAATGGGCGGGTCCCCCCTGCCTTAACGCGCCATCACATCAGAGTTGTCACCCATCTTCCGATCACCGACCCCGCTCCTCCAACAATGGGCGGTCATTTTCGCATAAAAAGTGCCCAACCTTTTGCGTCCAGGGGATTGGCGGTATTACCATCGTACCCCCGCCACGCGTCGGCCTCCCGCATTGTTCGGAGCCCCCCCCTGAAACCGCTTACCACCTAAGGGGCCTCTGAGGAAACCACTTACTGCCCATCCCCCTTCGCTAACGCCATGCCCCCGTCAGCGTGACGTCACCTCGCCTTTCCGCCACCGCGCCTCCACGTCACCTCCATGTCGTCTGTCCACCCGTCTGCCCTGCCACCATGTCACCGCCACCTGGCCACCCATGTCAGCTGCCACGTCACCCTGCCGTACCCGGGCCCATGATGACGTCATCACCAAAAAGGCGCCAAAGGGCCAAAAATGCATAAAAGACGCGAAATGACCATTATTCGTCATTCTCATTCGTCTTTTCCGGAGCGCCCCTACATGAAAAAAACGTCGTTCAACAGCCGAAATCCAAAATTCACCCACCAAAGTTGCTGCTGCCCTCATCGTTGACCCAAGTACCTACAACTAATCCAGCTCGACACCTCTTGCACTGTAAAAACCAGGTATTTTCCGCAGGCGACCTTCTTTACCCTCATTTCTCCTATTGTTCTCCTAAATTCCTGTAAAGCAACTCTGCAAAAGATCCTCACTGATAAATTGTCCACTAAAAACACTCAAAAACCTGGTAAAACCCCTGCACCACAAGGCTCTGCGAGAAACCCGTGCCCTTCTGCAAATTCACCATAAAAAACTAATCGGAGAAGCCGAGCTACCAGCTAAAAGCAAATACAACTACACCCTCATCCCTGTTATAAGAAATTCCCTTGAAAAACCAGCTAATTAGCTCAAACACACTCTGGTTCTTCCAACAGAGTGCCCCTCAGTTCATCAAAACCTGTAAGAGTTCCCTTATACTCTCAAGCTGCTCACTGCCAAACACAATTTAGCAGGCATTCCTCAGCCGTTGCACCAATCCTAAAAACTCAAGTAAGCATCCAGTTGAAATCAAACATGGCCACTCCATCTGCACTGGATGTAGCTCCTGTGAATCCACCCAATAAAGAGCTTGAAGCTATGCCACTGGTAGACAGTGATTTCCTCATTGCAGATTTTGTGGCAGAGAGGAACCACTTACAGACCTTCTACCAGCTGAGGAACAGTCACTTGGACAACAGTGACATGTATGGCATCTGGGAGTCCAATTTTCCCACTTACTTCCTGCCATCTGTAAATATTTTCCCTGAAGTCATTCACCTCTGTGCAGAAAACTATGACCAGAAGCTCAGAGCTGTAAAGTCTCCATATGGGAGTATCCTCTTCTACATAACACCAGACTCCATAAATCAGATGCTCAACTACAAGCAAACCCAGCTGCTATACCCTTTTTCTATTAAGTACTTGCTGGATGAGGGCTCCAAGCTCTCTACCACAGACATTGCTGCAGTGGCCAAAAATTTCATGAAGGCAGACTGCCAACCTTCTGGGCCACCTCCTTTTTCATATGCAAATTTCAATGAGGTAGGCAAGCTGCTAGTGGACATGTTAACCTCTGTGCTAGGGTTCACCACAAATGAGCATGTTGATGAAATTGTGCTGGTCATGTTATCTGCATACAGCCTTCAAAAGCCCCCTGTTGTAAATACAATTATGCCAAGTATATTGCCAATAAGATGCATGACCAACTGTCAAGGCTGAAAAGGGAGGCAATATTTAAGTATTCATCATACATCTATCACTTGTTCATGTATTATCAGACAGATTGCTTCCAGTGCCCAATCAAGAAGCTAGACTCACAAGGAGAAAGGAGGTCTGTCATCTTCTGGTCTTCAGTCTTCCACCAAGTCCAGCATTCTCCCTATTCCTACTGTGAATTTATTGACCAATTTGTTTATCCAATCACATGCCTCTTAAAGAGGACTCCTCCTACCAGATTGTCCAAAGATATACAGAAAATCTTACAGCTATCCAGAAATTACAAAATAGGTGATTGGTATTTATACCAAAATCACACAATTATCAGAATCTATGGTTGTGAGCTCTGTCCCTACAAGCTCCCAAAGTATGTGCCTATGAGGTTGTTTGCCCTGGAATACTATAGACAACTCATAAACTCTGATCTTACACACTTCCACAGTGCCAAGAAGAAAGCCAATCTAAAGTTTAGAGACCACCTAGGCCCATTCATCATGAATAAGAAAGATGGTTGGCAAGAAGCTGATCAAATATTGGGGCAACAACTCAAACTCAAAAGAAGCTTCTGGTGGGTCCCTTATGACCCTGAACGCTTTATCAGTGCTAGGAGAGTCAAGTATAGGCTGCTAGCCTATAAAAATTGCCCATATCCACAAAAAGAACACTTTGCCAACCAAGATGAATGGGTGCCTGAATCAATAGTAGAAGAATTTACTCAGGAAGAGAAAATGGAGCAGACTGTGAAAGATTTAGAGAAAACTCTTGACTTGGATTCTTGTCTGCAGGTCATATTCAAGCAACCAGTCCAAGTAGGAGAAGGCACATCCACTGCTCTAGCTGCGCAGACTACCCAGCAAGCATCTACAACCACCACTACAGCAAAAGGCAAAAGAAATAATGGATGAATAGCAAGAGACAGAGGAAGGGCAGCCCAACACCTCAAAGGATCAAACTCAAGGGCAAGCCCCTTTACAACAAACTGGACCACCCCAAATCCCAGTTTTGCAAACACCTCTCAATGAAGAGAGAGGAAAAAAGTGAGATAGAGAGGAGGTCACACCTCCAAGTGGGTCAACATAGCAACCAGAGGCCAAGAGGCCAAGAATTGAACTTGAAACAGAGGAAGAAGACATCAGTGAGGAAAGAGCAGAAAGCCAAAACAGAGAAAGACAATCTAGCCAACAAACTGCCACTAGTTCATTTCAGCTGGAACAGGCCATGCAGCAAGGCACAGAGGTATCCTCCAAGGCAGCAAGGCAAGCAACCAGCTGGTATCAAAGGGGGTTTCATGGAGATCAAAGCACAAAATGAATTTTTGAGAGTACAACTCTATGATCAATTCTTGAAGGAAACCCCCTCCAAAAAACAGAGATTGATGGCAGCGTACGACATCAAGGAGGACAAAATGATTTTTACTCATTTAAAGCCTAAAGTTCCACATCCAAAAACCTCTGCAGATTACCTAAGAAAAAACTTAGATGTCTTTTCTAAAGACATACATCCAATGGATCAAATAGAGCTACAAAATAAAACAGGGAAATGGTCTATGCTATGTAGACAAGGCCATGCTAGCCCATAAGTTGAAAGAATCGCTGAAGAATAAAAATACACAGTTGGATTTAGAAAGAATGTCTTCCCAGGCTAAGGACAATAGAATAAAAACGTTGGAAGACATTATCATTGATCTAGGACATGATCCAAAAGATCCAAAGGGAGTTAGGGCCCTTATGAAAAAGAAGGAGGATGATATTGCTGCACTCAGGAAACAGGAAAAATTGCCTCCAACCATTCACCCGAAACCTGCAGAACTTGCACAGGAAAAATAGCTTGATGACACCATGGATTTACTCATGAAGATGAATCAAAGAATACTAGAGATGGAAGGAGAATTGGAGAAAGCATGGCAAGGAAGACAAGGAGAATCAACCTCCCAACCCCCTCAAACTTCTACAACTCTTGGCCCTGCCCCTCCTTCACAAGGAGCAGTAGCCCCTCCTGCCATTCTAGCACCAACCACAGCCACATCAGCAACAAAGGCAACAGAAGCAGCAGAATCTAGCATGAGTATGGAGGACTTGATGAAAGCTGTCAAGGAGCTTGAAACTCAAGTGAAAGAAATAAATGAAGCCAAGGACAGACTGGCCAAGCTAGAGGCCAGCTATGACAAGTCCAAGATTATTGTAGCAGAGAAGCAGAGAGAAATAAAGGCCTTGGAGGCCAAAGTAAAAGCTTTGGAAAAAGATTTGCTTCTAGGCAAGACCTTGGCAGAAATCAAGAAGATAATCTGGGCCAAAATTGGCCAATCAATACATGACCAATGGAGGTCAATCCAGGCAATACATGAGCAAATTGAACTAATAGGCATGGCTCATGTTGAAATACAAAGAGCCAAAACAGCACTAGGAATCATGCCTGAGCAGGCCAATAAAATGATACATTTCCTCAATAACCACACTAGGGAGGAATTGGCAACACTAGAAATAAATAGCAGAACGGACACCATCCTGACAGCTAAGAAAGTGCTAACTTTGAGGAATTTCACTCAAACACTAGAAAGGAAATGTCAGGATATGAAGGCAGAAATTGATGAATTCAGGGAAAAGATGACAGTGTTAAAGGATAAAGGACTGCCAAGCCTAGTGATTGGCACAGGACAACTACTGTCATATGATCAGTACATCACAAGGATCAAAAATTATGTTGAGAATCAAATAACAGCATCCAGTAGCTCCACAGAAGAAATAGGGCCTCCCTCTGGGCAGTCTCTGTATGAAAAATTGGAAAATCTATTTTTTATTGAGTATGAGATAAATCATCTGTTTGAAGTGCCTACAAACTTCTAGAGATATACAGAAGCAAATGAAACACTCGTAAAAATAAGGAGACATCAGCTATCTCCAGCTAATTGGTGGCAGGAAATGCTGGAAATTCTGCCCAGGTGATCCCATCATATTATTCCTTTTTTGTGAAAATTCAGATCTTAGTCACAGTACAGGTCAGCAAACAAATCAGCACGCAGGTATCACAGGAAGCATCCGTACAGTGACTCACCAAAGCACTCAGACAGCAAGCTCAACTAACGCAGAATTAAAGGCACAGCTACAACCAACTTTCCTGAGCCAAAAAGTCAAAAGTTGTCTGACAGAAAGATAGCTTCCATCTCAACATTAAATGTTGTAGTTATTTCTTTCATTTACTTTTTGTAAGAGAGTTGGTGGTGCAATTTATTGCACAATAACTCACTATTGAGATATTTTGTATCCTATTTTTGTATATATATCCCCTCAAAGAACGTATTGAGGGTCGGTTGTAGTGAAACTATTTCAAAAGGGCTATATTTTATATCTGAGACATTTGTGCTCATACAAATTGCTGGTGGAGTTCCTGGTTCCTATACTGTCTGAAGGAGGAACTAAATGGCTCTGTTATGTTGCAGAATTCATGTGTCATTTGCTGGAACAATAAGTTATTTTGAACTGTTTTCTTATCTTTTTGTATATGCAATAATTCATATATGTTCATGATCATAGTAAATAGAGAAAAAGAATAGCTTAGGATTTGTTTGAATACACCCTATGCTCAATCTCTATTTCTAAATATGTTTTCTTTTGGATTAGCCATGGAAGTGAATTCTTAATTGCTCATGTCTAAACTAATTCTATCACTGTGGCTATTGTTTAAGAATTCTTAACTGCTCTTAAGCAATACTTTCATTTCTCCTCTTGTTAGCATAGTGGAAGATTCTCAATTGCCTTTCACTCACTAATTCCATAACTTCATTACATAATCTAAGAAATTGTTCCATAGATGCCTGTATGGCTTTGCAACAATACCCTGTCTTCAGAAATATACTTTAGCAGGAAACTTCCCTGAACTCCATTGCCCAATGGCCCAAACTATTCTGTAGTTTATAACTCAGCTCTGTTTGAATTCACCAACCAACCAAATTCAAACAAGATAAGCACACCATAACTAGCCTAAAATCACCCACCAACAAAGTTAAATCATAAAGAGAGAGCCCTCTCTGGTTGCAGGTAGGCTAGGACCTGTAGCTAAAAGATTGGTTAGCGGTTACCTCGGCCGTATTCCCTTTAGGAAGCAGAGAACAACCTGAGTGATAACAGGGGACACACAGACTGGTCCGATAGTTTGATTATCTTTCTTCGACTGCGACATCCATGGTGATTTTGGAACTTCTGGTGAAACCGCCGCATCTTCGGGCTCCTCATGGACCGTATGGGGTGTCACAACCTTGCCAGCAGTATATTTTGCAAATCTCACACCTGGCTTGGTAGCAGTCTGTAAAGTTTTGTAGATGTTCTATGCTAAGAGCAATTTCACTTTCCACACAGCAATCATACAAGTAGTTAAGCAAAATGCAAATAGAACATATAAGCAGATCTTACAGAAGACAAATTAGAAACAGGAAAAATGTGTGTGTTTGTTTCGGCGGTCAACAGGATGCTTCCACCAGCAAAGACTCCTTTGGTCAGCCAGCCCAGATGTGTCACAACAACCCTCCAACCAGTAGATGAGTCAACCCAAGTCAATTCTGCAAAAGTCAACGTTGTCCTGAAAAGTCAACGCAGCAACAAAACAGTCAACTCTTTGACCTCGATTTTTGTGCCAGGTAGTACGGCCTTCAAAAATCGAACTTCCCACAAATTTTCAGCTTGATTGGACCAAGGGTTGACCAAAGTCAACGCTGGTCAACTTTCTGCAAAACCCTAGCAGCAGAAACCCTAGCAGCAGAAAATCCGTAGAGTCTGTCCTCTTCGTCCTTCCCACGTGTGGCTGAATTCGTCCTCCAGGTAGCTTGTATTCTCTAAGATGAGAGAGAAAGATGTGAGTTGAATTGTGTTGAAATTCTCTCCAACTTTTCCTGTATATATATACATCAATGAGGGTGTGTGACACATCTGTTGGGCATGTGAGCCTACATTACAAAACTAGCTGACCTTGCACATATAATTTATTAAGAATAATAAATTCAAAATATAAGTTCTGCTCATCAGATTAAGACTATTTTTATATGGATGATTTTACACCTCTCAAAAAGAGGAATCCAACAAAAATATTAGCCTCTTAATCTGAGCATCAGAACATGGAGTTTGGACCTAGTTGTCCAAATTTAACAAATATACAGGGTCGAAGATTGTAGGTCGTATTACAGAACTAAAGAAGATGGATGAAATATTTGGCTTGGAGCAAATTTTGTGAAGCTTGATCATCTTTGATTTGGCAATTTTTGACTTGAATAAAGAAGACATTTTTGGAGGGTTGGTTTGATGTTTGGAGAAGGTCTTGGTCTTTGGGTCTTGGAGTTCTTATTTTGATCTAATTCTATAAGAAGAAAATTGTTTGGGTTTTCCCCAAGTTGTGGGGTTTTGCCCTTGTGTCGAGCCTATATCTTGTGTTATTTGTGTTTCGTGATCTTCAAGTTTTGATAATTACTTGATGAAGAAGTTAAACATAATAATAAATACCAATAAATGTCACAAGTGATTATCATAAAAGGAAAAATCAACTATAATCTTCAATCATATTGATTTTCCAACATGGTATCAGAGCTAAGGTCAGTGAAAGAACCATTTGAAGATCACTGTTGTTAGCATAAGTTGAATATACCTCTACAATAGTTCCTCTACCCATAGCAACATGAAGAAATAACATACTGGTTTCAACTTCCAAGAAATTCAACAAAAATGCGAATTCTGAAGTAAAAAGATTTTTTTTTGAACTACAAGTTTCTTAAGGACTACATTCTGTGGAGGCAAGTTTTATTATATTACCAATAATGCTGGCCAGGAACGCAAGTTCTGCTAAAATATAAGGAATGATCTGAAGCATCCAAGTCATTATAGTATATGTACTAGATCTGATTTTATCCAGGGCTCTTCAAAAGTTACAACGTGTTTGCTCTAAGCTCCTACAAAGATGTGAATGCAAAAGACCATCTAAGGAATGACACAATCTGATTAGGTATAGCATTGACACGATATATAATTCAGTAATGATAGCAAGGTCTGATGGATTGTCTCATAATAAGACCATTCTCGCATACTCTACACTTTGTGACTCAATTGTCTCGCTAGAGTCTGCAGTAGCAATGATACAGTGACGTTGAATTACATGGCATGGTCTCATATGGAAGATAGGGAACCCTATCTCTACAATAATATGTGGTGTCTATCCCAAAGGTAATACATGACTATGATATAAATTACTCTAATAATGTGTGACATCTTTTGACATCAATTTGAGTTCTTCCTAAGAGATGGTCCATGTGAAGGTTAATTTTAAAAAGTCAAAAGATGGGTTGTTGAGGAAGTCATGATCTGAACCATCATAAGCGCAACAAGTCATAAGAATACATCTATGATTTAGGCCACAAATTCTTGGAGCTCAGCAAAAGAGAAAGTGACCAAGATTCTAGTTATTTGTGTGACTATACTGGGCAGATTCAAGAGGAAAAGCAAGCTGAGTATTTGAAGAAAATTCTAGGCTGGATTGTGCAAGTTTTTGAATGGGTAATCTCTCTGAAATCAGGACGAATTCTATGCTATTCTGGCCTAGAAGGCTAAGCTCTGTGTCGCAAGCTTGTAGGAGGCCTCAAGGCCTAAACAGATGTTAGGAGCCTAGTAACCAGCAAAAAGAGGGAGCTTGAAGATAGAAGGTCACAGTTGAAGGATGTTGAATAAAGTTGTCATTGATGCCATCATAGTTGAATTGTTGAAACAAACCCTAGATATTGTGCAAACCCTAATAGATCGAAATGCTAACTACTTGAGTAGACTCTAGGTGCATGTGTATATTAATGAAATTCTAGATGCACTTGCCATAACGAAGCGCTAGCAATGATGTCATTATGATATCATGTTTGCATTGTTGAAGCTAGCCATGTCGGTCGTTAATGATGGCAAGCCAATAACTTGCCCTTATATGCATTGCCTAAGCTTTGTTGGAGATGCCCTAAGAAAGAAGTTACCTTGTTGAAGATGCCCATGAAGACATATTGAAAGGGCACCCTAGCCTTGTTGAATGACGCTCATAATTCCCATGTGATGAAACCCTAATCTAGTAACCGTAGATGTATGAATATGTCAAAGAAACCATAGTCCATGTATGCAATCCTAATGCATGAAGATCACATGCACTAGCATGTCAAAATAGTGAAAAAAAATATAATCCACTTGATGCTCTAATTCCATAAAAGAAATTCTTTAATAGGGCTGTTATGAAAAAATATGCATATGATGAAAGAAAAAATAAATTTCCATCATTAGAGGTCATATCTTGAAGGGAATACTATATTAGCTTATAGAGGAGGTCATAAGCTTTCCAATGACTACTCACCTGCCTCCTAATTCCTTACTGTTGAAGAGATCAATTTTTGAAATTAGCATATGTCAAAATTTGTCAAACTGTCCAAGCCGACTTGAGTAGGCTCATAACCCTTGGCAAAGAGACGTGTCTCTTCAAAATATGGAAAAAACACTATAAATATAAACCTAAATTCTTCCATTCAAGCTAATAATTTTTGTTGGAGAAGAGACAAGAGGTAGAGAAGCAGCTGCAACCTAGAAAAGCAAGGAAGACATGTTTGTGGAATTGTTATTGGGTTAAATAGTCTCCCACAAGTTCAAGCTAGGAGCAGAGAAGTTGTGGTGGTCGAAGTTGTCGTAGTTGTCGTGGTCACAGCTATTGTAGTTGCCGTGGTTGAAGCTATCATGGTCGAAGTTGCCATAGTTGTCGTGGTCGAAGTTGTTGCAGTTGTCGTAGTTGAAGTTGTTGTAGTTGTCGTGGTTGAAGCTACTGTGGTCGAAGTTGCCATAGTTGTCGTGGTCGAAGTTGTCGTAGTTTCCGTGGTCGAAGTTATCGTAGTTATCGTGGTCGAAGTTGTCGTAGTTGTCGTGGTTGAAGCTACTGAAGTCGAAGCAGTCGTAGTTGTCGTGGTCGAAGTTGTCATAGTTGTCGTGGTTGAAGCTACTGAAGTCAAAGTTGCCGTAGTTTTCGTGGTCGAAGTGTTGATTTATTGGGATTGGACAAATAAAGCTTGTTGAAGTCTTCTCTTGAGAAGAAAATAGGGCAAAGTTGGAGAACTTTGTGAAGCGGCATATTGAAGATTTGTGGAGATCATTGAAGACCATGATGCATTGAAGCCATCATGATGTGACCTTAGATAAATTGTTTGGGTATGATGAAGAGCAGCAGTGACACCTTCTAAGAGATCAAGGTTGTCAATGATGATGAGACGTGGAGACTAAAGTGAAGGGATAGCTGAAGATTGGCAGGGCTCATTGAAGAAACATTGGGAGTCATGAAGTATAACCAAATATATCTTGACGAAGTAAAGCTAAGGGTTGGAGCCCAAGAGGTTGGAGCCTCAAAAAGACAAGTTGGTGCCTTGGAGGATAGGGTTGGAGCCCTAGAGGATCAAAGCCCTCAAGAAACCAGGCCGGTGCCTGAACCATATATAGGGTTGGAGCCCTTGAGGTTGGTGCCTCAAAATTGACAAGGTTGGAGCCTTGCAAGTCCAAGTCGGTGCTTGGAAAATACAGGTTGGAACCTGCGAGATTGAAGATTAGTGTCTTCATCTAGGGTTGGAGCCCTATGTATATTGTACTAGATTTATTGTAAAGAAGAAATTAATAAAAGAATTTATTTTTATTGTTCATCTTGTGTTCTAAATATAAGTGATCTAACTGGTAAAAATAACAATCGAAAAAAAATATTGATTCACCCCCCCTCTCAGTATTTCCAACAAAGGAGGGATTTTTGGAGCAAAATAGTTGGACTGAAGTGGACTGATAAGCAGCCTTAACCAAAACCCTCAACAGATGCACAAACTCAGAAAAGTACGTAAAGGCATGATGATATCACAAAGGTATGTACAATTTCTATATGCATTTCATGTTAAGTGTCAAGATCTTTAGGTCATGGTGAACTTTTGAAAGATAAGGGCTTGCATAGACATAGATACATATAGTTGTCAATATGATAGCATTCCAAATATTTAGGCCTCGAGATCAAGATCTTTGTATAATAAATCTTAGCATCTAGGGTTTGGTTGAAAATTTGTTGATATCTAGGGTTTGTAAACCCTAGATGGGTCTTGGTTTGGAAAACCCTAGCCCTTGACATCTAGGGTTTGCAAGAATAATCTAGGGTATGTGGTAGAACCCTAGCAAGGTTTGAATTGGATAATGATTTAGGGTTTGAAAACTTAGGCTAGATGTTTCCACTAATGACCTTAATAAAGGTTGGGTCATTGGAAATCTAGGGTTTGTAACCAAAACCCTAGAAGCACACTTTTGAAAATCATGAAAATCCTAGATCTTCAAAATTGATATCATGCTCGTATATTTGTATATTTTGCTTGGTTGTACTTGTCCATGAATTTTACAGGTACATAATAAAGGGAGCAAAACGAGAAGGATGGCTAAACAGAGCAGTTAATGATGAGCATGATTGTAACAAGTTCATTGATGGTTGTATGAAAGGGAAGGTCTTAAACAATGACAACTCCGAGGAAGATATTATAGCTTGGTAATCAAGCTCGATCCATGGGCACTCAAATTAAAATGAATGAATAAAGAAATACTTCAATGAGGTCTAGATCAATACAAGATCCAGAGGGAGAAATTGTTGTTCACAAAAGATAAGTATTCTATTTCTTTCATTTCATTGTTGTTAACTCTCTCAGTAAATCTAGCTTTATTATCACTTATTTATAACTTTTTTTTATGATCTTCCTGAAGAGGATTGCAGATAAATAAAGTCAAAAGATTATGGATACATTCAGATGGAGTAGTTCAACTCTCAAAAGTTAAAGTTTGCAATAGAATTGCACCTACAATTGCATCGATAAAAAAAGTTTTGGCATCTTTGTTAAAAAGCAATCATCCAACAAAGCATGAAATTGCAACATAAAGAAAGTCTTAGAAGAGCAATCCAAGAGGTAGAAAGACAATGTTTGAGGTATGTTTTCTATATTATGTGTTTGTGATATTTATGAAGCTATTTTGTAGATTTGTGTTTGTTGATATTTAGGGTTTCCGAACCCTAGATGGAAGTAAACCGTAGAAACAAGAACCTTAACCCTAATTGATTATTATCTCTATGAATCCCTAATTCTTAGCATATGACATCTAGGGTTTGCTAGCTGATTTTTTCTTTGCTAAGTATCTCAAAACCCTAATAAAGTTTTGAGTAGGGTTCTAGGGTATGTACGAAACCCTGCCTAAGGTTGGGATGGAAATGAATCTTAATACCCTAGGACCAAATGTTTCTACTATAAGAAGTAACCCTAAACTAACAAATTTGATATCATGATTCTTGTATATTGTGCTTGGTTGTACTTGTTGGTGAAAATTGCAGGTACATGAAAATGTTTAATGATGACCTCGTGATAATGATGAGCATGATAGAAAGAGGAAGCTATAGAAACACTAATGATCCTGACATTCTTATATAATGAGCATATTAATGATTAAAGAATGAAGCTGAAAATGTTGAAAAAGGAAGTTGTTCAGTTCTAGTTGATTGGAGGATCGATGAATCCCACTATTATATAATAGTGATTACCAAAGTAGCACAAGGTTGACAAAGGACCTTATGTCTCATGTTGAAGGATTAAGATGGGAATGTGAAGCTACAAGATATTCCATCAAATGGGCAAGTAGTTGATACTTTAACTAAATCTCTCAAAAAGAAATTTGTATATTCAGAAGTGATGAGATGTTGTACCTTAGGCTGATCAGTGTATATGATGGTACTCAAGGTTGGCATCTTGGCAAGTAGCCTAGATGATACCTAGATCCCTGTTAGGGTTGGCAGCTTGGCAGATAGCCTAGATGGTACCTAGACCCTTGTTGGTGTCTTGGTAGGTAACCTAGATGACACCTTGTGTCTTGGCAAAGCCTACATGACACCTAGATCCTTGTTAAGATGGTGCCTTGGCAAGTGGCCTAGATGACACGTGGATCCTTGTTGAGTTGGTATCTTGGCAAGAAGCCTAGATGATACCTAGAACCATGTTAGGTTTGATGTCTTCGCAAGTAGCCTAGATGACACCTAGATCCTTGATTGACTAGATGTCTTGGCAAGTAGCCCAGATGACATCTGGATCCTTGTTGAGTTGATACCTTGGCAGGTAGCCTAGATGGTACCTAGCTACCTTGGCAATCAACTCAGATTGTATCAAGATCTCTAGCATTGCACATGTTGATTGTAACACTCTTCTTACGAGAACTTTTCAAAGTGAGCACCGTCTTTGTACCGTCTAAACAATTATGAATACCTCCCTAGATGACACCTCGTGTCTTGGCAAGTAGCCTAAATGACACCTAGATCCTTTAAGATGGTGTCTTGGCAAGTGTCCTAGATGACACTTGAATCCTTGTTGAGTTGGTATCTTGGCAGGAAGCCTAGATGATACGTAGAACCATGTTATGTTTGGTGTCTTGGCAAGTAGCCTAGATGACGCCTAGATCCTTGATTGATTAGATGTCTTAGGCTTTAGCAAGTAGCCTAGATGACATCTGGATCCTTGTTGAGTTGGTACCTTGGCAGGTAGCCTAGATGGTACCTAGATACCTTGGCAATCAGCTTAGATGGTATCAAGATCTCTAGCATTGCACATGTTGATTGTAACACTCTTCTTATGAGAAATTTTCAAAGTGAGCACCATCTTTGTACCGTCTAAACAATTATGAATACCTCCCTAGTTAAGAGGGAGTGTTGAAGAATGTAACTAGTTTCGGTCTTCATATTTGTCATTTGACTCATGTTATTTATCTATCAAAAGAAGAAAGAAATTAATTTTTGTAAAGCAAGGGTTTCATGCTCAATTCAAATTGCCATTAGGTCAAGCATCCATTGAATGCTCCTAGGGTTTGTCATAAGTCAAGCATTCTTGTCATATTTTAAAAGACCCATTTGGGAAAATTATTACAAGAAAGAAAAATTATTTTGAATCATGCAATGTCATTTTGTTCTCCAAACATCAAGTCAGCCTTGCCATGTTAAGTCAGCTCTGCTGGGCACCTGTTCGCTTTTCAATTGACAACATATAAGAGACCTCGTCCTCACTTGAGAGTAGAACCATCAAGTTCGATGTCTGAAATAAACAGAAGCAAGGAAGAACAAATAATAGGAAGAAAGAGAGATCCATTGAAGAAAAGAATGACTCGAAATCTTGAATGACTTTATCTACACGTGTAAAGAGGATCTAGGGTTTCTTATGCAAAATACAGGGTCGAAAATTGCAGGTCGTATTACAGAACTAAAGAAGATGGACGAAATTTTTGGCTTGGAGCAGATTTTGTGAAGCTTTATCATCTTTGATTTGGCAATTTTTTACTTGATTAAAGACATTTTTGGAGGGATGATTTGATGTTTGGAGAACGTCTTGGTCTTTGGGTCTTGGAGTTCTCATTTTGATGTGATTCTATAAGAAGAAAATTGATTGGGTTTTCCCCAGGTTGTGGGGTTTTTCCTTGGCGTGGAGCCTATATCTTGTGTTCTTTGTGTTTCATGATCTTCATCTTTTGATAATTGCTTGATGAAGAAGTTAAACATAATAATAAATAGCAACAAATGTCACAAGTAAGTATCAGAAAAGGAAAAATCAACTATAATCTTCAATCACATTGATTTTCCAACACTTACCAGGTCATACGAGAGCCATATGGAGAAGCAGAAGTACAGATTGGACATCGTCAAGGGCAGATTTGCCAAGTTTTAAATTGCTGTAATTATTTCCAGTTTTCTCTGTGGGCCTTTTTCCCAGTAAGTGAGCCCTTGTATGCTGAGATATTATTTTAATAAGCAACAGATTTGAAGGGTGGAAATATTTTGTGTGCATGAGTTAAATTGGTTTCATTTGCTTCCACTGTAATTTCTACAATAATCCCTTCATGCATTTTATTCAGTAAGCTGCAATTTAATTTTAAAAACAGCAAGGAAATTACTGGGAAGTAATTTGCAGGTTTAGAGAAATCAACACACACTTTATCTCTTCATCCAATATTGGTACAATAAACCTTACTTATCCTTCCGTTGCCTTCTTTACATTAATCATATCTAGAACACTTCAGTCTGCCATATTTGATCCAAAAAGTTAAAATAACCTTTTAACTGTTTCACATATGTATATAGCAATAAAAACCTCCTAGCTTCATATTCACAATGAAACCGTATTGATAATTATGAGATTTGCTGTATTGCAAGAAGACTTTGTCTTGATTTAAATTGCCTCAGGCTCACCCCTATATGCTTCTCGAATGGCAATATTTGACAACATTTTTTTGAATTCTAGGACTTCAGAAGATTTGCAAGCATGTGATATTATCTCATCTAATTGCATACACTGCTCCTCCATGTCTGTGACATAGTCTTAAAACTAGGTCGGTCTGACTCGGAATCAGCCTGGCTGACCGAGCCATACCCCTGCCCAGACCGACTAGGTTGATTATCCGGTTCAGCAGCCAGTCCATTACCGAACCAGCCGAGTTGATCACCAATATGGTCAGTTCGTTAATGGACCAGTCAAACCAACTGAGCCCGACTTAAACCAGTTGGTCTCAGTGGCAGGAAAAAAGGCAGGCTGGGTGGACTTGAAATCAACTCTTTTTTTGTTTAAATTATTTCCTAGCCCCTCCACCCTTCTCCCAATCCTATAAAGGTGACCCAACCCCCTCATACTTCTTCACAATTATCTCATTGCATTAATGTGAGCATTTGTGAGGAGTTTGTGAGCAATTGGAGTTGGTTTTTCGAGCAGCATTGAAGAGGTTTTTGGGCGATCTTTGGAGCAGCATTGGTTATGTGCTTTTGTTCTATTCTCTATATATTACATGTATTGGACAATGTGCTCAGTGTCATTTTCATATAATAGATATATTCATGAGCATGCCTTGATCAAGTGTTGTCTTCTATCTATTATTTTAATGCTTTGAGCTTGGAAACATGAATGAAAATCTTTAAAAATATGATTTTTCATTAAAATTTAATATTTAATGTACTTTTTACAAAGACCAAGTCATTGGAATCAACTAGTCCAAGTCGGAGTTGACCCTCGGCCAGTTCCGAGTCCGAGTCCGAATTTTAAAACTATGGTCTGTGATCATGTACATGATTTATCTAAAGCTAGGAAGCCATAACTTTCCTGCCTCTTGAAATAACTAAAATAGTTGTGGATGCTGTTCTCTTCATTAGGGACATAAAGGGGAAACAAAAAGACCCTGAAAAACTCATTTCGAAGAACTCTGCCAAAAGAAAAGCCTATAAGCCTTTATTCCAAATCACAATAAATTGCCTCTTTGGATGGAATTCATAGAATCAATAACAGCGTATTTTTTTTAAACATCTCATTGCACATTTTTCCTTAAGTTTTTATTCTGTAATTGATTCATTAGATGATATCTTCCTTTTGGACTTAACTTCAAACCAGATTAACAAGTCAACTTAGTCATATAAATCTTGGCAGTTGAGGATATGTATTACAGAAGATTCTGAAACATTAGTCTTGAGCCTCAACTAGCTTGGACAAAACATAAAACTAAATGGTATTTTAGTAGTGTAAATTGTAAATGCAATTTTGAATTACTCACTGCAAATGATAAGTTCTGTTTTGATGATTGAAAAAACATGATCATTATTCTTTTCAATTTGATAATTTACTGCAACAAATTATATTCTTCCATGCTCCCTCTGAAAAACAGAATATTCTATCAGCCCAGTTTCTATCTGCAAACCCTCTCAATTTTAAAGAGCTCCAATCTTTTGAAAAAAAACTACAGAAGACAAAAGCATTGTCAATAGGTTTACCTGCATGCCATCATCTAGAATTACAACTCCAATTCCATCCCCAATTTTGTTAGTAGTCACCTTGGACTCCTTAAACTGGAAATTATGTTCTGCCCAGTCTCCTCTGCTACGAAATTCCATCACACCATATCTCTGAAAAAACAATGCAGCAATACTCGACCTGTTGGGACCTGTTCCAATTTTTGTACTAGTATCTTTTAGATGTCTTTGAAGCATTCTGGCTTCATCTCCACCTCCATAGCCCTACAAAAGAAATGAATTACTTTATTAGTATATGCTTACAATAATGTCCGTGGGTTCAAATTTCTCATTCAGGACCTCCAATAGGATTATGTCATGAGAATGGAAATCATTAGAAACTGAACATATAGACAACAGCCTATAGCTGAACAATAACAATATAAGCATGGTTAGACGGATGCATTAATAATTAAATTATTTCCAAAAATGTGTCAATACAGCTGCAACCAATGAGATGGAAAGTCAAAACAGGTGTCAATATGGGTACTAAATGTGAGGTTTGAAAAAATATAGAAAAAAGACAAATATGTTTAGAGTATTCACCCACTATTGTTGAAGTTTCTATTTCTAACAGTTAGAAACCCTCCATGCACTTTACTGATTTATTCCTACCTACTTGTTCTGCTAATTAACAAGTTATTTACCATGTAAATACTGAAAATAAATACAAGTGCATGCTCAACACATTACAGATCATCAACTGAAGGAAACAGAAAAAAGCACACAAATGACACTGTTATTTTTGGACTAATGTCCCCGGAAAAACCCAATGCGAGAAAACCGGTGCAGCTATTTGAGGGTTTTATTATTAAGCAGCTCTTTTCTGAGTACACTGGATGCCAAACTGGCTAACCCGACAGAGATAAAAAATCTGGCAGCAATACCTCTCTTTGGAAAGAGGTATTCGGAAAGCCTACTCCACGAAATCCCTCTCCAGCACAATCTGAAGCTCAGCGTTAGCCCTATTGGCCTTTGCGTCAGCTTGAAACCCTCTGCATCAACCTACTTAGGCTTTGTGCAGCCTCTCTAGCTCTCTACATCATTCCTGCAGCCTCTGCATGGATGACACAGGCCCTTCTGGCTCTGCGCAGCCTCTACTACTTTTGTGTGGCTCCCTCTGGCTCTGCGTCTACCTCTCTCTGCTTCTGCGTCGGTCTCTTCGTTCTGTCCCTGCCTCTCTGCCTTGTGCTCACTGCCCCTCACTGCAACTGATCATAATTCTATCTCTCTTAGCAAACCTTGCTCTAGAGAATAGAATGACTAATCACTCTGGTGTTTTCTCCAAGTGACCCTCAAGCCTCCTCTTATACTTTTCTCGTTGACATATCAACGGCTGAGATTAAGTCCCTAATTGACAGCTAATATTAAATCTGGCTTGATCCATGTCTTTTGGACCATTCTAACACAGTTTTATATTAATTCACATTAATATTTTAATTTCCCTAAGTTTAGACTTAGGGACTCCATTAAAAATATTAATTATTTTAATATCTCTCAAACTGTTTAAAATCTGCCCAAACCCTTTCTAGGTATTGAATATCTCATGTGCCCTAACCTCTCCACCAAATTTCGTGGCTAGAGCACATCTGATGCTACCCCAAATCAACACTCCCTCTTAGCGAGGACTGTGCTCTAGTAATAATCCTTATTGAGTATCACCCTGATCATCTAGCATCGGTCCCTGTGCTGATGCTAGGCCTATTTCCCATCATCCTCTGCATTGTTGCATCATGTACTACTGCCCATAGCTCTGCCACTGCCATTGCTGCATCTGTATGACAGCTCCCTCTGCATCTGTGGTGCTGCCCATGGCCCTGCCACTGCCACTGTTGCGTTTGCATTGCGTCTCCTGTCATCATGTTGCATCATGCTGCCCATATCATTACCACTGCTAAATGTTCCGGATTTCTCGGCTAGAAACCCTCGGTAGCAACTCCCTGCTCCTTGGCCTTGCCCTGTTAGGTACTGTTCTAACTACAGTACCCTACCAACTCCACTCTGCAACTTACCCGCAGCCTCCTAAACCCCAACAACCTGAAGGTGAGAGCTCCTAGGCTCTGCGCATTCCCGGCACCGGCAAACTAGCTCCCTCAGCCAACTGCGTTAGCCCTCCTGGCCTTTGCGTGAGCCTGTCTTTGCCTCCTTCAGCCTCTTCTTGGCTCGAGGCACTGCATCACCCCTTCCTTGATGCTTTGCTGCTAGGAACAGCTTCTGTCACTCATGACAACTGATTTCTGCTGTTGTTGCTCTGCTCTGCTGATGTCCTCAGTTCTCTTATGATCTGCAACCACGTTCTAATACAATGTTGAAGTTTCTAAGTCTAACAGTTGGAAACCCTCCATGCACTTTACTAATTTATTCCTACCTACTTGTTCTGTTAATTAACAAGTTATTTACCATGTAAATACTGAAAATAAATACAAGTGCATGCTCAACACATTATAGATCATCGACTGAAGGAAACAGAAACAAGCACACAAATGACACCGTTATTTTTGGACTAATGTCCCTGGAAAAACCCAATGCGGGAAAACCGATGCAGCTATCTGAGGGTTTTATTATTAAGAAGCTCTTTTCTAAGTACACTGGGTGCCAAACTGGCCAACCCGACAGAGATAAAAAAAAATTGGCAGTAATACCTCTCTTCGGAAACACGTATTCGGAAAGCCTGCTCCAAGAAATCCCTCTCCAACACAATCTGAAGCTCAGCGTCAAACCTGCTAGCCTCTGCGTCAGCCTATTGAGGCTCTGCGCAGCCTCTCTAGCTCTTTGTGTCACTCCTGCAGCCTCTGCGTGGATGACGTAAGCCAATCTGGCTCTGCACAGTCTCTGTTGCTTCTGCGTGGCTCCCTCTAGCTCTGCATCTGCCCCTCTCTGCTTCTACGCTGGTCTCTTGGAATTGTCCTTGCCTCTCTTCCTCATACTCACTACTCCTTGCTGCAACTAATCACTGATTCTATCTCTCTTAGCAAACCCCGCTCTAAAGAATAGAATGACTGATCACTCTGGTGTATTCTCCAAGTGACCCTCAAGCCTCCTCTTATACTTTTCTCGTTGACATATCCACGGCCGAGATTAAGTCCCTAATCGACGGCTAAGATTAGATCTGGCTTGATCCATGTCTTTTGGACCATTCTAACACAATTTTATATTAATTCACATTAATATTTTAATTTCCAAGTTTAGATTTAGGGACTCCATTAAAAATATTAATTATTTTAATCTCCCAAACTGTTTAGAATCTGCCCAAACCCTTTCTGGATATTGGAGATCTCATGTGCCCTAACCTCTCCACCAAATTTCATGGCTATAGCACATTTGATGCTACCCCAAATCAACAACTAATATTAATAACAAAATGGCTTAGACCTCTCTATGAAAAGAAGCTTTCCACAAGTTTTATCTAAATATAAAGAAAGGTGTGATCTCATTCGCATGATAAAATAGCCCAAATAATGTCTATCAGCAATGATGCCTTGCACTAATCCAACCTGTTGCCTCCCAACAAGATGATAAAAGCCCTAATCCACAAGGTACAACCACAAAGGGAACTACTAGGATGGTCACCATTGTCACCATAGCAACATATCCTATTCACTTTAGGCTGGTTTTCCTCTAGTGCAAAGGGTATATCCCTAGAGGGATTACGAAAACTAAGCAATGAGGCACAAGGTGATATGAAAATAACTCTAGTAAAATGTAATGTTCTAACTAGAGAAATACAGTGAAATATCAAAACATGAACTAGCTACAGCAAACAAATAAACATGCAATTTGAAAACTCCATAAGAACAGCAATTTTAAAACACTGTTGAGTAGAAATAATAGAGCTTATCCATTTTATTAAATATCCAATGAGAATATGAGTACAAAATATAGTGGAATGTGTGCACCTGGGCTTCCTTAAGCAAGCACACAAAGTTCAAACCTAGGTGAGAATGAAGAAAACTCCACGTTGAAATGGATCACTGGCTGCACGCTCTACCAAGAAATTTATTGTTGCTGCTGCTGGAGGCAAACTGATATTTGAGGCCTCAAATCTGCTCCAAAAATTCTGAAAAATTAGGACAATAATCTCCACCCCGAGACCAACCCAGAAATATTTTGGGCTAATTCCAACCTCCCAGAATTATCCAAAATTCAAGTGAAATTACCCATTGCCCAGCTTTGCATCTCACCAGAAAATCTACAGCTACTCCACCAAAAATTCTCCACAAATATAACTGAGAAATCACTAAAAGATAGCACTTAAAAGATAGAGTGAAATTCCAACTACTTCCCGGCACAAGATTGCAGCCACTGCTCCAACAAAAACAGCCTACCTGTTGTAGAGATGAAATAGCTCACAAAATGCAGGAAAAGAAATATCCAATCAACTCCAAGTTTTCTCTCCTAGGATGACACTATAAGTTCACCGAAAGAAAGTTGGGATTCTCTGCTTGGAAATCCCTGTGCTAAACAGCACTGATTGACTTAGCTCAACAACTTAATCAAACCTCCAATTAAATGAGGCCACAACCTTCCTTCAACTTTTGCTTTCACTTCATCATACCATGTTTCGGTTTTTCCCATACCATGGTTCGATCCTTCCCTTGGTTCGATTTCCATGCTTGGTGACTCCACAACTTAACTTTAATTTTTCTTTTTTCCTAAGTCTCAACCATTGCCTTTTCTCCAAAATTTATCAAAAATATCTCCACAACTTATTTCTTCTAGTTTTATTTAGCTAACTATATATATATATATATATATCACCAAAATTTCAAATTGGGAATTTCGATGTCAAAATTTTAATTGGGGATATGACAGTCCTTTGTTAGTTTTTCTAGCATCGAATGTGTTCTAGCCACGAAATTTGATGGAGAGGCTAGAATACATGTATTCTCTAAAACTAATAAATCGTTTGTGGAAATTCCACCTAGAGACAACTTAATTAAAATAATTGATCTTTTTTTAATGGTTGCTAAGTCTAAACTTAGGAAAACTGATTAATTAAAGGGTATTAATTAAGTCATGGTGAGAATCTTCTAGAAGAAGACATGGCTCGAGTTCTAGTTAATCTTAGCCATCGATTATGTTTTAATCTTGGTTGTTGATGTCTCAACGAGAGATTATAAAAAGAAATTAGATGGGGTTGGAGAACACACTTGAGACACCAAGGAATTCGATTTTGCTGGGAAATCAATCTTCAGAGTAGCAGTTGTGTGTTGTCGGAGGTGATTCAGTAAGATCAAAGTAGTGAGGGAGAGGCAGGGATAGTAAGGTCGAGAGGAAGATTTTCCAGTCCGGTGAGTGCATAGCAGAGAGACGGAGAGTTCCACAGAGAGGCACCGCAACGCAAAGAGGCAGCGTAGTGCTTCAAAGGGGAAGTCATGATTCAGTGCCAGAAGCCGAAGTGGGAGCCCGGAGGCCAGGAGAGTCCATTTCCCAGACAACAACTGATTAGTTAGTGAGACAGATGCTCGTCCAAGTTTTGTGACACAGAACTGCATAGGCTAACACAGGGACTGCGCAGAGGCAGTAGAGAGCAGCTCATCTTGAGCCAAGGTCAGTGTCAGATCACCGATGAGAGTGAGATTTTTCTCTGTATGAATTGTTAGATTTGAGCATCCATAGATTTGTACTCATATTTACTACTGCATAATAATAAAACCCTCAGATGCTGCACTGGTTTTCCCAAGTTGGGTTTTTGCAGGGACATTGGTCCAAAAATAGCAGTGTTATTTATGTGTGTGTGCATCTATTCTTCCAGCATTATTTTTCTTCCGTAGTATTGTATTTGTGAAGGCTGCAGTATATTAGTTTCGATATTTACCATAGGGTGCAATAAATAATTTGTTCAGTTCATTTAACAAATAGAAGAACCTTAATCAATTGTTGCAGTAGGATTCAGGGTTAGCCGACTTTTCACTCCTCGCCTCCCAAATGTTGTTTGTCCTCAAGCAATTGTAGTGTCGGATGCTGCAAAATTTGTTCTCCTTCCCAAGTGGCATCTTCTTCGGGCAAATCCTTCAACTTGACAAGGAATTCCCTAATGGTCCTACTCCTCAGCTTCCTTTCCCTCTCCTGTAATATGGCCTCTAGTGTCAAAATCAAATGCCTCTCATCATCTAATGGTGTTAAATTAGTGGCAGTCGCCACTTGTTTTCCAATGCCTTTTTCAGGAAAGAGACATGGAATACATTATGCACCCTACTCCCTGGTGGAAACTCCAACTGATAAGCTACCTCTCCCACTCATCGGATCACCCTGTGTGGCCCATAAAAACAAGGTTGAAGATTTTCAACTCCCTTCTGTTTCAATGTGGATTGCTTGTATGGCTGCAATCTAAGGAAAACCAAATCTCCCATCTCAAAATGTTGCTCTACTCTGCCTCTGTCTGCATATAACTTCTACTAGTTCTATGCCATCTGCAAGTTATCCTTGAGTGCTCTAAGGATATTTTGGCTCTCCTATATTAAAATCTTTGGCCCCTGGAGCTCTGTTATCTCCAAAAACCATATCAGCAAAAGTCAGTGCATCATAACAATATAAAGCATGAAAGGGTGTCATTCCTATGGACATATGATATGTGGTGTTGTAGCAATACTCCCCAAGGTGCATCCACTTCACCCACGCTCTCTACTATCCAATCACATAGTTGCGCAAATATCCCTCCAGCCACTTATTTACTATCTATGTCTATCCATTTATCATAGGGCAGTAGCTAGTGTTGGGAATCAACTCTGTGCTAACAAGGCGAAATAACTCCTGCCAAAATCCTCCCATAAATCTGGCATCCCTATCACTGACAATAGTTTTAAGCAACCCATGTATCATAAACACCTCCCGGAAAAAACAACTCGGCCACCTGTGATGCTAAATATCGAGCTGGAATGGCGAAAAAGGGTGCAAACTTCGTCATCTTGTCAACAACCACATAGATGCAATCTCTCCCCTGTACTACCGCAATCCTATAATAAAATCCATCGATATACTCTCCCACTTCCTCTCAGGAATAGGAAGAGGTTGTAGTAACCCAGTGGGATGTGTGTGCTCTCCCTTGTTCCTTTGGCATGCATCACACTCCTTGATATGCCTCAAAACATCCTCCTTAAGACCCCACCAAGTGAAACGCTCCCTAATGGCCCTGCAAGTCTTGTAGAATCCCTAATGCCCTGCCAAAGGTGAGTCATGAGTTGCGTGTAGGACCTTCTCCCTCAACTGTGATCCTAGCACCAAATAAATCTTATCTTTGTAATAGGTAGCATCATCCATCACTCAATACTTGTCACCCCATGAGTACCATCCAAGATCTCACATGCCTATCGATCCTTGGAGTACTCCACCAAAACTTGTGCCTTCCAATCCTGTGTGATATCCATCAAATAAAGTGTCACTGACCTCCGTGATAATGCATCAGCTACTATGTTTTGCTTGCCCTTGACATACTCAATCTCAAAATCATATGCTTCGATCTTACTGACCCATTTATGTTGTCTCTCCTGCAAGTTCTGATGCTCCAAGAAAAATTGAAGATTGTTGTGATCAAACTTCACCTTTAACCTGTTCTCCACTAAGTATTGTCGAAACTTAGCCAATGCATGCATGACTGCTAGCATCTCTTTATCATATATGGGATACAATCTCTCATGTGGCTGAAGTTTTAGGCTCTCAAATGTTATGGGGTGACCTCCTTGTGACAAAATTGCTCCAATGCCCTCCCTTGATGCATCACACTCCAAGACAAATGGATGCGAAAAATTTGGAAGAGCCAAAACAAGACAACTACTCATCACCCCCTTGAGGCGCTCAAAAGCCTCCTATGCCACATCAATCCACTCAAAACTCCTTTCTTTGTCAAATCCGTACGGGGTGTTGCTAACTGGGAAAACCCCTTCATGAACCTCCTATAATATGTATAGATGCCCATGAATCCCCTCAACTTTGTCACATTCCTGGGCGTAGGCCAATCCAGGATGGCCCTAATCTTCTCCCGATGCCCTCGTACTCCATCCTCCCCAATCACATGCCCAAGATATAATATCTTCGTCAATTCGAACTCACACTTGGACATTTTCGCATACAGTTGTTGCTCCTCTAATATGTGAAGGACCTCCTCCAAGTGTTGAAGGTGCTCCTCCCAAGTCTTGCTACATATCAAGATATCATCAAAGAATACCAAGACATGTCGTCGCAATTGCTTGGGGAACACATGGTTCATGCAAGACTAAAACGTGGTTGATGCATTGATGCATTGGTTAGCCCAAAGGGCATCACCAAGAACTCAAAGTGTCCATAATGGCAGTGAAAAATGGTCTTAGGGATGTCCTCCTTCACCCGAATCTGGTGGTACCCAGAGGGCAAGGCTATCTTAGAGAAGTACTTGGCTTCTCTAAGCTCATCCATCAACTCATCAATGTCCAGAATGGGATACCTGTTCTTCAGCATCTTCTTGTTGAGGGCCCTGTAGTCTATGCACATGCGAAGGGTCTCATTCTTCTTCTTCACCAACACTACAAAAGAAGTGAAAGGGCTCAAGCTAGGCCTGATATGCCCCAAGCTCAACAACTGATGTATAGCCCTCTCAATCTCATCCCAATATGCCTTGGGATGTCTATAGGGAGTGGTGATGACTGTGTGAACCCCCTCCTCTAACTCGATGGTGTGCTCGAACCCTTTGTCAGGTAGTGTAACGACCTATCTCTTAAATAAAAATAAATTACATTAATTAATAAAATGATTTAAAATACATATACATATATATAAGAAATTAATATAAAGTTATAATCTTAATAATATTTTAATAAATCATAAAGTGATGTCTTTAATTAAATTTGAAATACTTATATACGTGACCATAACAGTGTGAGAGAGGAGGCGAGACATGGAATGTGTCACTCGCAGATTAAGCGGCGGGCTGCTAATGGAAGGGCGGCCACCACCAAGAAATCTGATAAAACCACTGAGCAGAAGGTTACAGAGGGGGAAGGAAAAAGAACAGGGGAAGAAATTCTGAAGGAGGAAATTATCCACAGGAAGAGCTTTAGTTGTTCTGAGGCTCTGGGCACGGGGGAACAGTCGGCTTCTATTAAGAAGCTTGCTGGACTGAGCAGCCAGGTTCTGCTTAGTTTGGCTGGGTGGATTCGGTCTTTTGGTAACCGAAGGAATCTGCTGGGGCATCATCAACCTGCTAGAGGTATCATCAACCTGCTGGAGGCACAGGTAAGTACCCTTAGTAGTTCAGTTAGTCAATTCTATCAAAGAAATTTCCTTTACTATAATTATACTTGCTTAAAGAATGTCACAGTAATTATTGTTGCTTTATATCTGCTTAAAGTTTGGTAATTATGTCTATCTAAGGTTGTTACAGGTAGCCTGCCTAGTGGAATCTCTCCAAATATCGCTTGATGCCTCTCTAAGAGAGCCAATATGTCCAGATGTGTCTGTTGCTTCAAACCCCCAGTCTTTGAGATCCTCAACTCTACAACCCACTCTATGTCACCGCGCCTTAAACCATCCTCCATCCTGTGTGCAGACACTGTCTAGGGTGGATATGAATGCATACCCCTCGACACTACTAGCTTTCTATTCGGCCCTATGAACTCCATCTCCAATTTCCTGCAATCAATAGTGACATGCCCAAGAGAATACAACCACTGAACTCCCATCACCACATTGGTGTTTGGAACGTCCATCATGAAGAAATGATCTGTCACTAAATAGTTCCCCATGGTCACTATCATGCTGGGAACATATCGGGCACACTGCATAGTCCTATCTCCTGGCACCAACAATGAAAATCCCTCGAAAGTCTCTATCTGAATGCCTCTACGCTCCACCAATTTTGCATCAATAATATTGTGGCTTGCCCCACCACCAACACGGATACACGTTGTCCCTGCACTATGCCTTTAATCCTTAGTGTCAAATACTTCGAAACTCCCTAAAGCGAAGCAATAACTCCAATGGGTAAGAAATCTCCTCCACTAGGTGAGGGCGGTGGGGCACCTTCTCTCGAGTTCTGAGGTCCACCCTCAACTGCATCTACCTCCTGGTTTGCATCCTCCTCCTCTGGCTTACTGTCTAAAAATACTTCTATGTAGTGGGCCTTGCCCTTGGTACACCGATGCCCTGGTGCCCATGGCTCCTGACAAGCAAAGCAATTTCCTCCGCCAGAGGTCCCTCCTAGTCTCATCAACCAGCTATCCCTTTCCTGTCCACTCCTTCTAAGAAGGTCTAATTCCTTTTCCCTTCTGAAGGAAAGAGGGTTTAGTAGATGTTGGAACCCTCATCTTTGGAACAGCACCTAGCATGTCTCGCGCTCGGCTAATGGCATCCTACAATGATACTAGCCTATAAGCTTGCACCCAACCTCGTAGAGGTTCGGCCAAACCCTCAATAAACAACATGATCAATCGCGCCTCGGAAATATCTGAAACCATCACTGCAAGCCTCTGAAACTCTGCTATGTAAGCCTTTGCGCTACCTATCTGCTTCAGGTTAGCCAGCTCCCTAATGTGCAACTATGGATCCTTCCAATCGAATCTCTCCAACAGCCTGCAATCACTATAGGATGTGATGGACGCATGCCCAAGTGTAACTAATTCGTGATACCACCACTCCTGCGCATCACACTCCAAATGCAATGCAGCAAATTTGGTGGCATCTGTCTCTCGCATTGGATTCAAACTAAGGTAAGTGTCTAGTTTTTAAGCCCATGATCTCGCAAAACTCTTGGCTGACCCATCAAACGCTTGCAATGTCACCTTCCTTGCTAGCTTCTGATTATCCCAATTTTGATTATGTTGTCCTCCTCGGAATGAGGGCCCAACTCCCTTATATTTCTCCTTTAGATGGCAGTATTCTGCAAAGGAGAGTGTCCCTCTAATCCTGGGATCCAAGCCTCATACTCGTCAATCCCGTCAGTGAATGATCTAATTAACTTTGTGAATGCAGCAACACCTCTCTCTCACTATGATTCCTCTGTGAAACAAGGCATAGTAAGCCTGGGAGTCTGACCATATGTGTGGGTTGTGCGTGGATGTACATGGCTCACTTCTCTTATTCCAAAACCTCCTTCTTCTTCATTGTTTTCTCCTCCACCACCTTGAGGTCCTCCCTGCATATTCTACAATTGCAGAGCCAACATCTGCCACATCATCTCCATCATTTGCTGGTTTGATCTTGCCAACTCCTCCAGTAGTGGGTTACGCCAGCCCTGCCTAGGCTAATCTTCTCCATTGTCCCCCATGTAGTCTTTGGTATTCTCAAACTTTGTCTCAAAAAGATGCTCAAGCTCATCCTCTCTACCATGGCCTCTTCCTCTCCCTCTACCTCTGCCTTTGGGATGATGAATAGCTCCATCAAACGATCCAGTCATGACATGCTCTAGAGCTCACAACTAGCCAAGAACATGCATTGATACCATTGTAATGTTCTAAGTAGAGAAATTCAATGAAATATCAAAACAGGAACTAGCTACAACAAACAAATAAACAAGCAATCTGAGAACTCCACAAGAACAACAAGTTTAGAACATTGCTGAGCATAAATAACAGAGATGAGCCATTTTATTAAATATCCAATGAGAAGTTGAGTACAAAATATAGTGGAATGTGTGCACCTGGGCTTGTTTAAGCAAGCACAAAAAACTCAAGTGAGAATGAAGAAAACTCCACGCTGAAATGGATCACTAGTTGCATGCTCTGACCAAAAATTTACTGTTGTTGCTATTGGAGGCAAACTAATATTTGAGGACTCAAATTAGCTCCAAAAATTCTGCAAAATTAGGATAATGACCTCTAACCCCGGACCAACAATACCCAGCAATCTTTTGGGTTAATTCCAACCTCCCAGAATTACCCAAAAATCAAGTGAAATTAGCCATTGCCTAGCTCTACGTCCCACCAAAAAATCTATGTCCGCTCCACCAAAAATTCTCCACAGAAATAACTGATAAATCACTGAAAGATAGCACTAAAAAGATAGAGTGAAATTCCAGCTATTTCCTGGCACAAGATTGCAGCAACTGCTCCAACGAAAACGGCCTACCTGTTGTAGAGATGAAATAACTCACAAAATGAAGGACAAGAAATATCCAATCAGCGCCAAGTTTTCTCTCCTAGGATGACACTCTAAGTTCACTAAAAGAGAGTTGGGATTTTCCGCTTGGAAATCCTTGTGATAAACAACACCGGTTGACTTAGCTCAACAGCTTAATCGAACCTTCAATTTAGAAATGAAATGCCAAAACTAGAATGATCAAAATGAGGCCCCAACCTTCCTTTTATTTTTGTTTTCACTTCCGCATACCATGGTTCGATTTTTCCCATACCATGGTTTGATCCTTCCCATGGTTCGATTTCGATGCTTGGTGACTCCACAACTTAACTTCAATTTTTCTTCTTTTCCTAAGTCTCAACCATTGCCTTTTCTCCAAAATTTATTAAATATCTCCACAACTTATTTCTTCTAATTTTATTTAGCTAAATATATATATTTTAATCGCCAAAATTGCAAAATTGGGAATTTCCATGTCAAAAATTTGATTGGGGATATGACATAAAATAATATTATTTTGGTATTTTATGAAATAAAAAGGGTAATGGAAGAAAATAGATATTAGTGTCAATCCAACAAGGGAAATGGAGTCAAGGGGTCTCTAAGAGGGATTATTTTCTTATGTGTTAGCAATGGAAGTAAAGCTAAAAAGACTCAATAACCTCCACTCTAATATTGTTGGAATTAATGCAGAAATTCTAGAAGGAAGGGTTGCAAAGGATCGACCTTCAACTAGGCAACTCAACTTTAACCTAGAAATTGAAGTTAATGAGCTTGCTAAAATTCCTATAGGACATATAAAGCAAACTATTAGACATGAGAGACTAAGACAATAAAGGAGAGAAGAGGTGTTACCACACATGCAAAACCCCTTCCAAGTGGTAGATAGTCCCTTCAATGGATCAAATCACTAGCCTTGCCTATGTAGAAGAAACTACACCACTTCAAGCTTTAACCAGCAAAATATTTATGCACTCAACAATTAAAGAGCCCTTATATATCACAATTGCTCCAAGAAAGATGTGTCCATTACACACCAAAGAAGGGAAGCTCCAAAATTCCAACATACAAAAATGACAGAGTGAACACTTATATAGAATTCAATTCAACTCTTCTCAACAATGAATTAAGAATCGTTTTCTTAGATCCACTTATCTCTCCAGGGAATACAATAGAATAGCCTCGTCAATAATTTCATTACTAAAAGTAGCAATCATTTGGTCAAATACATTTTCTTCTCTAAAAATAATCAATAAAATATGCTAGGAAAACAATACAATAATTCAATCATGTAACCAACTCCATGACACAAGTCAACAGTGACAAAATAAAGGAGTTAGTTATGCAACAACCTCAACAAAGTTCTCCAAGGTGAAACATCCCATCAATAGTCCCCAACAATGTGTGCCATTTGGCCTCAAGAGCTAGTGCACTCCCCACCCTAGGCATACATCATTAATGATACCATGGCCACTCTACACCTAATGGTATTGATTTGATGGAAATATGGGCACTTTGTCAAAAGATCACTGCTCCTAAAGCTAAGACACCCTCAAAATATAAAATAAGAACTTAGATCTAGGACTTTGAACCTCCTAGATCTTCTCTGAGGTGGATGTGTAGCTCTCCAAGGTGGAACAAACTCGCCAAAGTATGCAAAGAGCAAGTAGAGGCCATATACAGCAGCACATGCGAACCAAAAAAGCACGAGGACATTTAAGGTCGTAGGAAGAGTAAGTCACATATGCCATGAACCATGTGCCAAGTTAACTAATTCATCATGGAGAAGGCTAACCTCATCAAAATATATATGAAATGAAGATAGTTGTGCATGTACCTCTAAATGTTGTTAATTTTCTATTGTTCTATGCTTAGCACAATCACTTACTCCAATTCTTATTCAAATAGCAATCAATTTATCCAATAAATTCAATCTTCCAGTAACAATAAGCAATTGTAGATAGAACAATAAATTCAATGCACAATAGAAGACAGCCAAGAGTAATAACAAGAAACACAAGATTTGGTCAAAGACCAGGAAAAACCCCACAAGGAGGGAAAACCCTTTCAAATTCTTCTTCTATTAGATTATCATCAAATGTTTAGCAGAGAGATACAATGTTCCATTGAGTTAAAGGACAACAGCTTGACTATCCAAGAGATCAAGAAACCAATATACAAAAGATGAGCTTCAAAGTCGAATCTGAAATTTTTGTCAAAGTCAACAACAGTCAATAGCAGCAAATGATGCCCTAACTAGTCCACAAGTCAACAGTCAAGCCTCCTCCAAAAGAGCTCAGTCAACAGTCAAACAATTTGGCCTTGTTAGTCAAATTTCAGTGAAAACAGTCTTCAAAAAGGCAGTCAAAGGAGAGAGAATCCTTGTGGTCAAACTTCAAAATTCTGTAATCAAACTTCAGTCAACAGACCTGCAATCAACCCAAGTCAAAGTGCCCAGAAAAATTTGGTTCCTTTGTTGATTTGAGGTAGCATCAAATGTGCTCTAGCCACGAAATTTGGCAAAGAGGTTAGGGCACATGAGATCTCCAATACCCAAAAAGGGTTTGAGCATATTCTAAACAGTTTAGGAGATATTAAAGTAATTAATATTTTTAATGGAATCCCTAAGTCTAAACTTAGGGAAATTAAAATATTAATGTGGATTAATATAAAACTGTGTTAGAATGGTCCAAAAGACATGGATCAAGCCAAATCTAATCTTAGTCGTCAATTAGGGACTTAATCTCGGCCATTGATATGTCAACGAGAAAAGTATAAGAGGAGGCTTGAGGGTCACTTGGAGAGCACACCAGATGATCAGTCATTCTATTCTCTAGAGCGGGGTTTGCCAAGAGAGATAGAATCAGTGATCGGAGTTGCAACTAAGGGGCAGTGAGTACAGAGAGACAGAGAGGCAGAGATAGTGCCAGGAAATCAGCGCAGGAGCCAGAGAGAGTGACGCAGTAGCAGTCAGGGCTCACGCGGGGCCACGCAGAAGCAGCCAGGAGCTGCGTAGTGCTTCAGAGAGGCTAGCATAGCTGACGCAGAGGGCCAGAAGGTTGACGCAGGGCCTCCTGAGGCTAACGCATACCTATTCAGGGTGATGCAGGGCCAGCACTGGGCAGAGAGAGGCTGACGCTAGGGTTTCTGGGACAGATTGGAGCTGAGGTACTACCGGAGGGTTTATCTAGGGTTTCATCCAAGACATCTATCTCAAACTGAGAGGTACTACTGCCAAGGGCATTCTCTGTTGGGTAAGCCAGATTTAGCACCCAGATTGTACTTTGAAATTACTTAACAAGAAAACCCTCAGATAGCTGCACCAATTTTCCCACATTGGATTTTTCCGGGGACATTGGTCCAAAAATAATGGTGTCATTTTGTGTGCTTGTATCTGTTTCCTTCAGTTGATGATATGTAATATGTTGAGCATGCACTAGTGTTTATTTCCGGTATTTACATTGTAAATAACTTGTTAAGTAACGGAACAAGTAGATAGAAATAGATCAGTAAAGTGCATGGAGGGTTTCTAACTGGTAGACTTAGAAACTTCAACATGGTATCAGAGCGTGGTTGCAAATCACAGGAGAACTGAGGACATCCGTCGAGCGGAGCAATAGCAACAAAAAACAGTTGTCTCGAGTGACAAAAGTTGTTCCTAGCAAAGCAGCAACAAGGGAAGGGTGACGCAGTGCCTATGTCATCAAGGGTGAGCCAGGAAGAGGCAGTGCAAAGGCCAAGGGAGGCAAAGGGAAGCTCACATAGAGCCATGCAGAGGGCCAAAGGGCTGTGACGCAGTTGGCTAAGGAGGCCGAGTTGCTGGTGCCGGGATTGTGCAAAGCCTAAGAGCTCTCACCTTCAGGCTGCTGGGGTTTAGGAGGCTATGGGAAAGTTGCAGAGTGGAGCTGATCAGGTACTGTAGTCAGAATAGTACCTGACAGGACAAGGCCGAGGAGGGAATTGCTACCGAGGGTTTCTAGCCGAGAAATTCGAATCAGTGGTGCAGTTGCACAAACGATCAGAGTAGGGGGCATCTTGACATCGGCAGAAGGATTTCCAAGAGGGAAATAGAGACTCAGAGGGAGTCACATTGAGAACTTCCAGGAGGGAAGTAGAAGAGCGGGATGGCACTACACGGAGTAAGAGACCAGGATAGACAGGACGGGGCCTCAAACTTCACAGTCTGGAAAGCCAGAATATTATCCGTACTTGACAGAAATCGTGTCAAGCACTTCGCCTTGAAGATGATAGCTATTCCAGTTGACCCAGCTGATAATGACAAGTACGAGGAGGCA
Source organism: Pinus taeda (assembly GCA_000404065.3). Lineage (NCBI taxonomy): Eukaryota > Viridiplantae > Streptophyta > Pinopsida > Pinales > Pinaceae > Pinus > Pinus taeda. Next base: position 70,040 of record APFE031001166.1, on the reverse strand, counting down.
ATGGCAAGGGCCAAGAGCATCATCCTTGACAGGGTCAAGGATCATATGGTACGACACACAGCCAAGAAGGAAATGGCATATGAGATGTGGGAGGCCCTAAAGAAATTGTACCAACATACTTTTGTGCAAAGAAGAAAATTACTAGACAATCAAATGAGGCCATATCAGATGAAGAAGGGAGAACCAATCGACACCTCCCTCGGTGGACCAAATGAGATCCGAGATCAGTTGACTTCCATAGGGGCCATGCCGGATCAGGAATTGATGGTGAGAACAGCCTTGAATGCAGTCTCAGAAGACTAGGAGGTATTTGTCTAGAGTATGCTGGGCAGAGGGATCCTTCCACCTTGGGAGGAGATGTGGGTGACTCTTCGCCAAGAAGAGATCAGATGGCAGACAAAGGCAAGTAGCAACAGTAAGGGGATCAGAGTCAAAAAGGAAGAGGAGCAGGAAGATGTTTCCCTAGCATCTGAGGGAAAGCAAGAAAAATGAAAAAAAAGGATCTCTCCAAGATCAAGTGCTTCCATTATGGGGAGCTGGGTCATTATGCGACCCAGTGTCCAAGGAAGAAGAGTAAGGGAGAGTCTTCCGAGACTAAGGCAGCGCCAGCAAGGGCAGAGAAAGAAGTGGAGACAGATGATGACTGTGCCATGAGTGCACACACGCCACTTGAGAGGAAGTGGGGAGACATCGAGCTGTAGTCAGATGGACTACAAGTGATGAGGGACAAGATCCTCGAAGTACCCAGCCTCTTGGATTAGACCTTGCTACGGGAGAGCCGAAGAGGAGTAGCAGGACTAGCTGATGTGGGTAGAGATGGATGCAGATGGAGCAGCAAAGAGAGCTACAGTGCAGGAGTCCTGAGACAGCGCGAGGCTAGCAGACTGCAACAGTGTGAGAGGCATGGGAGTGTTGCACCAGTGTAGGATGGCACAGAAAGGTGTGCAGCGGTGCAAGATGCAGGGAGTTTTTGCAGCAGCGTAGAGGTCAGAGAGGGAGTACTTGTCAGCGGCAGAGGAAGCTTCAACATCAGGAGTACTCTAGCCTAATAGAGAAGTCAGAGTTGGGAGATCAGTTACTTACTTCTCAGTAACTGGGTTGCAATGCAGCAGTTAGCAGTAGTAGTGCTATGGGCAGCACAATGCAGCATGATGAGAGGAGATGCAGTCTAGACACAACAGTGGCAGTGACAGAGCCATGGGCAGCAGCACAGATACAAAGGAAGTTGTCGTACAGATGCAACAATGGCAGTGGCAGAGCTATGGGTAGAAGTACAGGATGCAGCAGTGCAGAGGATGATGGACAATAGGCCTAGCATCAGCACAAGGATCGATGCCAGATAATTAGGGTGAGACTCAATAAGGAGCATCGCTAGAGCACAGTCCTCGCTAAGAGGGAGTGTTGATTTTAGGTAGCATCAGATGTGCTCTAGCCACGGAATTTGGTGGAGAGATTAGGGCACATGAGATCTCCAATACCCAGAAAGCGTTTGGGAAGATTCTAAACAGTTTAGGAGATATTAAAATAATTAATATTTTTAATGGAGTCCCTAAGTCTAAACTTAGGGAAATTAAAATATTAATATGGATTAATATAAAATTGTGTTAAAATGGTCCAAAAGACATGAATCAAGCCAGATCTAATCTTAGCCGTCGATTAGGGACTTAATCTCGGTCATTGATATGTCAACAAGAAAAGTATAAGAGGAGGATTGAGGGTCACTTGGAGAGCACACCAAATGATCAGTCATTCTCTTTTCTAGGGCGGGGTTTGCTAAGAGAGGTAGAATCAGTGATCGGAGTTGCAGCTGAGGGGCAGTGAGTACAGAGAGACAAAGAGGCAGAGATAGTGTCGGGAGATCAGCGCATGAGCCAGAGAGACTGACGCAGTGGCAGTCAGGGCTCACGCAGGGCCATAAAGAGGCAGCGAGGAGTTGTGCAGTGCTTCAGAGAGGCCAGTGTAGCTAACACAGAGGGCCAGAAGGCTGATGCAGGGACTCCTAAGGCTAACATAGGCATGTTCAGGGCGACGCAAGGCCAGCGCTTGGCAGAGAGAGGCTGACGCAGTCCAGAGAGGCTAACGTTGGGGTTTCTGGGACAAATTGGAGCAGAAGTACTGCCAAAGGGTTTATCCGGGGTTTCAGCCGGGACATTTGTCTCAAACTGAGAGGTACTACTGCCAAGGGCATTCTCTGTTGGGTAAGCCGGATTTGGCACCCAAATTGTACTCTGAAATTGCTTAATAAGAAAACCCTCATATAGTTGCACCATGTTTCCCGCATTGGGTTTTTCCGAGGACATCGGTCCAAAAATAACGACGTCATTTTGTGTGCTTGTATCTATTTCCTTCAGTTGATGATCTGTAATATGTTGAGCATGCACTAGTGTTTATTTTTAGTATTTACATTGTAAATAACTTGTTAAGTAACGGAACAAGTAGGTAGGAATAAATCAGTAAAGTGCATGGAGGGTTTCTAACAGGTAGACTTAGAAACTTCAACATCCTTCACAAGTCAACTCGGACTTCAAAAATCGGATTTTTCAAGTCAAATTGTCAAGTCAAAACTGGTCAATGGCTAATCAAACAAAAAAATCAATGTAGAAAATCAAAACTAGCTTCCTTCCTTTCGCACGTGTGAACTCGGACTTCCAATTGCAAATCTGTACGAACCAATCACAAGAGGAGAGAGAAGATGTGTTGGGTGATGATGATGCCCAAATGAGGTGGTCTTGAGGTGTATTTATATGCACTAGAGGAGACCCAATTTGACCTTTAGGCCGACTTGTACTTTTGTGCACATGTGGTTCCATGTTAAAAATTATATTTTTCCTTAACCAAATAACATTCTTCCAAGGGCAAAGAGGGGTTTCTCTAGATGAGGAAGATTGTCCAATGGAGGGAATTTGTCCTTGAGCTGCTAAATTAACACTCCCTCTCAACTAGGGAGAAATTTATGACTGCATCACAACTCCCATCTCAAATATCTCGCCATCGTCATTACTGAACCAAGTCATATCTCGTCTCTGGTCATCTTTGTTCATCTACTGAACACTCTCGAATCTAAAGAAGAAGAATCATCGTAGGGGAGCTCAGGCTACCACCCAATATCTACTCATCAATCAAATGTGATGGAATCTCACTGCTCCTCTCTGCACCATGTCTCGTATATAGTGATACTTGATCTCAATATGCTTGGACTTGTCATGAAACACAAGATTCTCTGCCAATCGGATCCCACTTTTGTTGTCACAATATATCATTGTTGTATCCAGAACCTTCTCAAACAGCTCTCCAAAGAGCTCCCTCAACCATACTACTTTGCAGCGAACCATACTACTCTCAGATATATCCTATGTAGTAAACTCTCTCAATCAGTTAATCGTGGAGCCGAAGAAAGTGCATTGAACGACAACAAAACATGTGCTGAGATGTTTGCGTGGCACTATCTGTTGAGAAATGTAACTAGTTTCGGTCTTCATAATTGTTGTACTCATTTCAATATGTATCCTATTTACCAAACAAGAAAAGAAAAGAAAAAGTTATTATTATTCAAGCATGGGTTTCATGCTCATTATTGGTGGTCCTCTAGGTAAAAGCATGTTCTTTGTGCTCCTAGGGTTTGTTGGGTCTTAATATTTATTGTCATGAGTCAAATGAGTCAACATCATGTTTGTAAGACCCTTCCGGGCAAAAAAAAATTGTAAAAAGTATTATTTTTTAGTCTAGAAAGCCCTGAAAGCTCCAAAGTACAAGTTGGCTCTAGGATCATCAAGTCGGCCTAGGGATCATCAAGTAGCCCTAAAGGAGGGAATTCGACCCCTTGAGAAGGCTATATAAAGAAGTAGTTCGACCTCATTTGGGACACACTCACTCACAAGTTTCATCTATGAAGAAATAGTTTGATCTGTAGCTAGGAAGCAAGAAGAAGAAGAGAAAAATGAAAGGGGAAAGTTGGAAGGACGAAATCAAGTGTTTTTGGGCTCTATCTCTCTCACACGTGCAAAGATCTAAGGTTTCTAGTGTTGCAGAAGGAGATCGAAGTTACAGGTCCTAGTTGCAGTAGGACGAAGTGCAGAATCTTTTAGCTAGAAGGGATAAAACCCTATATAGACCTCGTTAACCTTCAGAGAACTGTCTTGCTCTACGAAGGTCTTAGGAGGAGGTTGGATTAGGGTTTTCAAAGAAGCTACAAGGCCAAAATTGCAAGGTCGGATTGCAAGACGAGTTGCAGTATTGAAGCTCGTTGGTGCAGAAACAAGGACTTGAGGAAGGGCCAACTTGGTACTACGAGAAGGACTAGTCTAGGTTTTGGGTCTTTGTATCTCACTTGAAGTAGATTCTAAGAAGAGAAGAGTTTTCGGATTTTCCCCTTAGAGGGGTTTTGCCCTGGATGAGAGCCTAATATTTGTGTCCTCTATTGTTGCAGTTTATGTTATTGATATTTGTTTGATGGAATATTTAACTAAAAGAACACAAGTATCATAATAAGATCACAAGCAAATATTAATGTTAAGGAAAATAAGTATAATAATTGCCATTATCCATTTTCCAACACTATTGAGTATGGGATCACATATGCTCAAGGTGATGGTCAGGTTGGTTGGCTATACTAATGAAGACTGGGCAGGGTAACACAGTGGATCAGAAAAGCACTTCAAAGTGTTGCTTCAACATGGGATCAAGAGTTGTTTCTTGGTGCAACAATAAGCAGAAGTCCATGGCACTGAGTTCTACAGAGGCAGAGGCAGAGTACACAGTAGAGAGTATGGCTACATGCGAGGTTATATGGCTTTGTAAGCTGCTAGTAACCACTTTTGGTCAGAGGAAAGAGACGATGATGATACGCTGCGACAATCAGAGTTGCATCAGGTTGTCAAAGAATCTGGTGTTTCACAACAAGTCTAAGCATATAGACATCAGATACCACTTCATCAAGGATTGTGTGCAACGCGGGATTTTCTAACTACAATATATACCCACGAATGAGCAGGTAACAAATGTATTGACGGAGGCTTTAGGGAAGGTGAGATTCATCTTCTTCAGAGACAAATTGAGTGTTATGTAGAACACCTTCCTCACTAGGAGGGAATGTTAATTTATGTAGCTCGGACAAATGCTCTAGTCTCAGTTTGTGTCTGAGGCTAAGGAACACATATTCTCCAATACCCGAAAAAGTTTCACGAGAAAAGACCTTAATTAGAATTAATTAGCCAGTTAATTAATTTTCCTAAGTCTAAGTCTAAATTAGGGAAATGAGTTAATTAATTAGTATTAATTGGGGTAAATCGATTTTCCTCTAGAGACTTCTAGAAAATTCATGAAAAGGGGTCAAGATGATCTTAGCCATCAATTAAGATTAGATCATGGTCATTGATTCATCAACGAGAGATTATAAGAGGAGATCAATGAGCACTTGGTAAACACACAAAAGATCAGCGAGATCAAGACACAGTATTGCAGTGATAGCAAGGGCACAGTGGTAGTGTACGGGCATTAGTAAAGCGAGTTCAATAGTGCTTGGAGACAAGATTGTTTGAGGATTCTGTCACAGCAATTTCCAGGGAGAGTTGAGATAGATTTTTCTGCAAAGGTCGATTTTCCAGTGCTGCGAATTGCTCCAGAGAAAGGGTGTGAATTACCCTAGTCGCAATGCGAATGCTCAAAGAGGACGAAGTGCCATAGCAAGGAGAAATTGCAGGGGAGATCGACTTGCAAAGAAAGGTCGATTTGCCAGTTGACATCGAATTCCAGAAGGAGGCCAAGTTATTTCCTCAACAGTGCGAATTTTCCAATGAGAGGGCCGCACGTGTGAGCCGAGTAAAATCCAAAGGGAGGTTGAATTGCTAAGAGGAGGCCGAGTTAATTCCTAGAGGAGAAATTGACTTGTAGAAGTAATAAAATTACTTTTCCGGAGGTTTACGAAATATTGGCAAACAATTTTGTAATTTTCTCCATCACAGATTTGCAGAAGAATAATAAAATTACTCATCTACAAAACTGGTTTTCCCCACACTGGGATTTTCCAGGGATATTCGTCCAAAAATATTGGTGTCCATAATTTGTGTGTGTGCATAATTTTCTTAGTTCCTGTGGTTAATTATTTTTCAGTGAAGTTGCAATTGTGTTTTATTTAGTATGTCGCAAATAATTTGCAAAAGACAAATAATCTAAATTGTTAGGAGAATAATAACCAGCTACCTACAACAGTATTAAAATTTCACAAAATAGTACACCAAAGAAAAGAGAGTGTTGAAAATAGTAGCGAGAAAGGGTTCCTTGATTTGTGCCTTAATCAAAGGGACTACAATGAGTTCTTCTTTAGCATGCTCAAGTTCTTATAACTTAGGAACCAACACCTATAAGTTATGAGCTTATTCCTATAAGTTAGGACGAATTCCTAAGATTTAGGATGAATCGCTACAAATTAGGAAGAGTTCCTATAATTTAGGATGAGTTCCTAAAAGTTAGGAGGATTTATGAAGTATTTAACTAATGTGTTAAAGTGGAAGGTCGAATTATTGTCTTCTAGTGTGAGTTATTTTGGGTAAAAACCCAGTTGATTGAGTCAAGCTCCTAAATTATAGGAAGGACAAGTTAACACAATTAGTGAGCTTTTGTTAACTAGTCAATCAATGGTTCGACTTTCCTCAAATAGAACTTGCCAGTAATAGCCTATTTGAAGTGCTTATAAGGAGGAACAAAGGCACAATTTGATCATTGTCTTCTAAGCACGAGTTGGTGAGACAAGGCACTAGAGAGCACAGATTGGTGCTTGTGTGTTGAGGCTTGTGCGAGTTGGTAGAAGGCAGATTTCCCTTGCTCTTGCGCTAGGAATTTGGAGCAAAGATCAAGCAATGGAAGAGAGTAGCGTGATCAGCATTTCTTGCACGAGTTTCAAACTTAGATTAAGAAAGTAAGACAAATGTGTCTTTCAGATTGAAACAATTGTATTTGTAAGAGATCAATTGCTTAGTTTCTATCAATAAAATTTTCAAACAAGCAGAGGTTTTTCCCAGTTGGGTTCCATAGAAAAAATATTGTGTTTTAAATTGTGTGATTGTGTTTATTTATGTTCCTATTCCGCTGCATCTAGTAGAGAAATTTTTTGTTTATGTGAAGAAATTTTAGTTCAGATTGCTCATATTAGTGGATTAGAATTTCATGGATTTTCTACAGAGAGAAGACAAAAGAGTACAGGGATATGCTAGATGTCCATAAGAAAAGATGAGGAGGAAGAAGTATATGTTGCTTCATCAATCAATGAGAAAAACCTCGATGCACTATTTGATGTCATCTGGGCAGTGTCCAAAACTGAGATGACTTGTTTGGGTGATCCTAAAAGCCACATGACAGCCAGAAGCACATTTTCAAAGCAGATTTTTTCCTAACATTTGAGGTCCAACAAAAGAATATTGTTATATGAATCTGGCCCAAATTCGATTGTCAATCTAGATTGTGTCGAGGATGGATGTGTTGAAATATGTAACTAGGTTTGGTATTCATAATGACATATGTAATCATGATTTTCTGTATTTGATGTAAAGAGAAAAAAAAAAATTATTATTGTTATTCTTGAGGCATGGGTTTCATGCTCAAGAGAAATTTATTTTTAGGTCAACCCATTGAATGATTCTAGGGCTTGTTATTGAGTCTACAAGTCAATTGAGTCATTGTCATGTATGGAAGACCCATTTGGGCATGTTACATATTGTAAAAACAAAATTGAGTCTAAAATAGAGTTAAAAGACCCTCCAAGACCTCGTCATGGTGCAAAGATCAAGTCGTCCTTCACAAGTGGACAACTTGGCCTAAAAAGAAGCAATTCGACCTAGTAGGAGACCTATATATAAGAGAGACTTCGTCCTCTCTTGGAGCTCTTACTCACACTTCACATAAGTTCGATCAAAGAAGAGGAAAAGGTGCGAAGAAGAGAAGGGAAAGAAGAAGAAAAGAAGAACGAAAATTTTGGATTGTTTTTGGGCTATTACTCTTCACACGTGCGAAGAAATTAGGGCACCTATTGCAACAACAAAGACCAAGTTGTAGAAGTCGAGTTAGGGCATCAAGAAGTTCACTTTGTAAGTCGAGTTCTCTAGGAGAGAGAATCAACTCAAGCGAACAGGAAAGGAGGAAGAAACCACCATAATCTCCACACGTGCCTAAGGCTAGGGTTTCTGTAGAAGAATCTACTGGAGGTCGAAGTTGTAGAAGATTTTGTTGAGGGGTCAAAGTTGCAAAAGATTCTAGTGGGGATCAAAGTTGCAAAAGGATTTGCTGAAGGTCAAAACTGCAAAAGTTGTCGAGGAAGTGTTGGAAGGAAAGCTCGTCAAAAAGGAAAGATTTGACTTGGTCTTGGAGGGTCTTGGTCAAGGGTCATAGGTCTTGGAATTCGTCAATTGAAATTATATAAGAAGAGAAGAATCCTTGTGGGTTTTCCTCTCAAGTGAAGAAGTTTTGGCCTTGGCTGATCGCCTACATCTTGTGTCCTCTTATCTTATTGTTCTGTATGATTTGGTATTTGTTTAATGAAAATAACACTAAAGATAATCAAGAAAAAGAAGAAGAAAATTAAGTAAAAAAACACATGGAAAGCAGTGATCAACAAGAGAAATCACCTATATTGTTGCCTCTTGATTTCTCAACATGGGATCAGAGCTAAGGGAACTACATCAACTAAAGGCAGCGTAAAGAAGGTTGCTCAATGGCCGAAGCACAAGAAGATCATCTGGGAAATATCAAGAACATCAATCATCAAGAAGGACTAACCCTCTCATTATCTTGAAGAAAGTAATTAAGGAGCATCAAAGAAGACCTCAAAACCCTAGCTCATTCAAAGAAGGGTTCTTCAATTAAAGCATTTTTGGTAAGCTTACACATTAAACAATTTTCATCACAAAGAAAAGAAGACCTCAAGGATCCAACATCCTCTCAATCAAAGAAATACTCTATATTTAAAGCACCTTGGGAAAGACACCATATTCCACATTATCATCTGAGGAAGCAAGAAGAGGAGTTGTCATCATTGTAAAAATTTGATAGAATTGCAACTACTCAAGAAATTTAATCTAAAATCAAGAGACACAATTCCACTCTAATGATTTGCGGAATGAAATTCACAATTTAGAACAACATGCATAGACATGCAATAAGCAAAACCACAAATACACAGTGATTTCTAGGGGAACCCAACTAGGAAAAACCCCTCAAGCCTATTTGCATTAATCAATGAATTGAAAAACGATTACAATTGCAGCTCCAACTTGAGCTCAACGTACAAAAGAATAAATGTTCTCCTGCTCAATGAACAAGCTTTGGACAACACTTAGCCAAATATTTGCTCACCAAGGCCCTTATTTCCTTGCGCAAAACCTGAGGAAATTAGCCCCTATTCTTTAGGAATTTCCTCCAAAATGATTGCGCAATTCCCAAGGATTGATCACTAATTGCATGCAACACCTGTAGACTCAACACTAGTTTACAACTGGTTTTACACTACCTTGGAATCTACACCACAACTGAGCAATTCGAATTCCTTGCATGCATGAGCTATTTTTGGTTGATTGATCAGTTAAATGGATGATCTCTGAGTTAGAATGTTGTCCCAGTGCACAACTAACCACCAACTAGTTCTATTAATTGTTAGAACTAGTTTAATTGAGTACAACTAGAAATAACTGAACTAGATTGCTATAAATTAGCAATCACACATGCATAATTGAACTCCAAGCCCTCTAACTCGAGTTTACTAAGCTAATTGAATGACAAGAGCCATGTGACCTTAGTTAACTGCCTCCAAGTTGTCTGCTAATATGGAAACTTCAAATTTTCTCAATTTGAACAAGGATTAGCCAAATTGAGCCTTTCTTGCTACACTTCTCAACACTCCCTCTTAGCAAGAAAGGGATTATCAACCACCCCTATCCTACACTTGTGGAATTCAAACTTCCCTCTTGACAAAGCCTTTGTCAAGATGTCAGCATCTTGTTCCGCAATCGAAATGTTTTGTAGCAATATTATCCTCCTCTGCACACAGTCCCGTAAAAGATGATACTGGAGATCTATATGCTTGGATCGATCGTGCAATACTGGATTACGAGAGAGCTTAATGCAACTCTGGTTATCACAATAGATCACAATTGGATCCATCTCCGAACCAAACAGTCCCACAAGTATCTTTCTCATCTAGATTGTCTCACATGTTGTTTAACTTGGAGCCATGTATTCGGCTTTTGTTGAGCTCAGTGCCACAGACCTCTACTTCCTGTTGTACCAAGAAATTGTTGCGGACCCACAACTTAAAATTGCACCTGATGTACTCTTTTGGTCGGATGGACTCCCTACCCAATTTGCATTTGTGAAGCCATGCAGCTTCACTCCCACTATTCGTCAGTACCATAATCCATACTAGGTAGTGCCTCTGAGGTACCATAAAATATGCTTTGTTGTCTTCCAATACAATTTGGTCGGCCTAACAATAGCTTCGCTGAGTTGGTCGATTGCATAGCACATATTTGGTTGTCTGTTCACAAGATACATCAGTGAACCCACTAGCTGTCGGTAAATGGTAGCATCAACCTCTTCACCTGAAGTGGCATTCTCCTTCCTCCAATTAGTCGCTACAGGTGTCTCCATGGGCTTACAACTCTCCATGCGTAATCTTTGCAATATCTCAGTGGCATACTTGCCTTGAGACACAAACAATTCCCCATCACCTTGCCATACTTCTAGCCAGAGTAGTGCATGAGACCCATGTATTTCATCTCAAATTCCCTTGCAAGGTCCTCCTTGCAAGAGATAATTAGCTACTCAGCACCTGTCAATATTAAATTATCAACATATAAAACAATGATAAGCAATTTACCTTCTACCAAAATATGAAAGAGGTTCGCATCTGCTTCACTTTTGGTGAAGCCCAATCCAGTGAGATAACTACCAATCCAAATGTACCAAATTCGGGGTGCTTGTTTTAGACTGTACAATCCTCGCCTAACTCTGCACACATGAAACTCCCGATCAAATGTCTCAAAACCTTCTAGTTGCTCTATGTACACTTCCTCCTCAATAACACCATTGAGAAATGTTGTTTTTACATCCATATGCTCGATCTTCCACCCCATGTGTGCAACTAGTGCAAGAATTGATTTAATGGATAAATACCTTGCTACGGGAGTAAAGGTTTCCTCATAGTCAATTCGTTCAACTTCAGAGAATCCTTTGCGCACAAATTTGGCCTTATACTTCTCTATGCTTCTGTTTGCTGCATGCTTAACTTTGAAGATCCATTTCGAACCCACAATTGATTTCTCTGTCGGACTTGGGACCACTTCCCAAACATTGTTCTTTATGATGGATTCATATTCTTCCACCATTGCATCAACCCAAACTAGTTGTTCAACTGCTTCCTCAAAAGAGGATGTCTCTGTTTCTAAAAGCTCAGTCATTAGAGCCATGTAGCCATGCTCCTTTGCTGAGAAAATTTGAAGGAGCTCCAACATTCTCCCTCGCATCCTGCACAAGTCTTTCAGCTTCCCTGGTTCTTTTTCTACCTTCTCTGGATGGTAATGCTTGGGTGGATGTCTCCACTCTCCCTCCTCTCTACTCCTCTATTTATGGTCACTCCACAACTTCCTAAGGCTCCTCCTTTGGATCTAAAAGCTACTCTTCTGGTGGGATTTGAAGCTCCCTCTCAAAAGAGCATCTCATTGCTTTCTCCTTATCAAACTTTACATCCCTTTGCACAACTGTCATTCTGAGGGAAGGTAAGTACACCCGGTAATTGTGTGGAGTTTCGGTGTAACCCGCAAAAACTCCCAACTCTGTTGTCAGCTCAAGTTTCTTCCTCGAATCTTTGGAGACATGGCAGTAAACAGAGGCTTCAAAAATTTTGAAATGAGACACATTCGACTTTCTCCCCGAGAAGGCCTTCTTCGATGTAATCATACCTAGAATCTGATGAGGACTCTAGTTATGCAAGTAGATTGTTGTGTTACATGCCTCTGCCCACAAATGTAGTGGCAGGCCTTGGTCATGTAGCATAGCTCTCATAGATCCCCCAATGCTCCGACTCTTTCTCTCAGCTACCCCATTCTACTGTGGGTTGTGGGGAGTTGTCAGTTCTCTTTGAATTCCTTCTTTGGCACAAAAGTCCTTGAAGTCATTCGAAACATACTCACCTCCTTCACCTTCTTATCGGTCTCTTCCTCAATTAGTGCCTTGAATTCTACAAATTTTGAGAATGTCTCATCCTTCTTCTGCACGAAAAAGATCTAGCGCTTTCTTGAGAAATCATCAATAAAAATAACATAGTATTTATGTCTGGCAGTGGAGGTTGTCGAGAAGGGTCGACAAACATCAGAGTGGACTCTCTCCAAGACTGCATTTGCTTTGTTTTCTCAATCATCGAATGTGGATTTTACGTACTTCCCCAAGGTACAACCCTTGCAAACATCCTACTGCTCAAGTGATCCTTTAGGGAGGCCAGTGGTTATTTGTTGCATAATTTTAAGGTCGCCATGTTGCAAATAACCAAAACTTTTGTGCCAGAGTTCACCAACATCTCGACTCTGCACTTTCTTTGCTTTACTGCTTAATGTAGCGTAAACTTCCACATCAAGTTTGTACAGGTTCTTCACACGAACTCCGATCTGCTTCACCTGCCCAATAGTTGTGTGTCTCAAAAAGGCTTTCCCTTTACTGAAAATAACATCATAGCCACGATCTTCCAAAACTACTACAGAGATGAGGTTATTCTTCAGGCCCAGTACAAACATGACATCTTTGAGGCAAAGAGGGAACCCCAACTCCCTCTTAAAGGTTATTGTACCAATCCCGGTAGCATTGTACCTTCCGTCATCCCCAAACTCAATATGCATCTGAAGATCATTTTCCTCTAGGTCACTGAAAAACTCTCTACACCCTGTCATGTGGAACGAGGCACCTGAGTCCAAGTACCACACATTCCCCATCACAGTGTTGACCATGCATGTGATCAGGGTGAAGTCTAACTTGAACTATGAAGCCAATGCTTCCCCTGCTACTCCTCCTGAGTTCTTCTTGCTAGACTTTTTACGTGGACACTTTGCAGCATAGTGCTCGAATTCATAATAATTGAAGCATTTTATTTTGGAGAAGTCTTTCTTCTTGACCCTGTTGACCACTAACGTGTCAACTACCCTTAGCAGTATACCCCCTTTTCTTCACAAAAGGGTAGCGCTTGATTGACGTGTCCGTGCCATTCGACAATCATCGTCGACTTGATCATGTTATGTTGTAAACCCAGTCTGCATGTGTGAATTGTAAATAATCTTAGCAGAGTTGTGTCATGTATGTAAATTGCCTAGGTGGACCTAATTTTCTAGTGATAATCTACGTTCCGGAAGGTTTTTTGTCTCACCGATCCATGATCGGCAGAGTTTTCCTTCAGCGTAACCCCAAAGCTAGAATGAATTTTGTCATTAGAATCTTAGGGAAATCCTAGTGCATTGATCTGCTAGATTATCGTTTGTCGCAGAACTGGGTGATCTATGAGGGTCTATGTCAAATGGGTTTTCCCCCTTCGGATGTAAAATTGTAAAAGTCATGATGTAAAGTGTCTTGAGGGTTAGAAAATGTTTTAATCCCCTTATAGGTCCTAAGTCCTAATTCCTAGGTCCTAAGTGATTTTTCCAAAGGCTAAGTTCAAAGATCCAAAAATAAAAAATAAAAAAATAAGAAATATAAAAGATATAAATAATAAAAAATAAATAAAATAAAATAAACTAAAAAATAAAATAAAATAATAAAATAAATTAAAAAATATAATAAATTTTTTTGAAAAAATAAAATAAAATAATAATAAGTCAATTTTTTGAGAAAATAAATGCAAAGTTTTAATTTTTTAATATATTAAAAGGCATTTAAAAATTCGACGGATGAGGGATTTTGATCCTCATCGAAGGTCGAGATCATTTTGACATGGATCACTCGAACTAGCCGTTGGGAATTTTTCCTTTAAATAGGGTGCTAGGAGTCATTTCAGATCAGATTAGATCTGAGAGTCTGGTGCTAAAGAAAGCTCTCTTTTAGTCATTTTTGTGCACTAAAGAAAGACTTTGGGGTTAAAAATCTTGCTGGTGTTACTCTTCTGGAAATGCTATAAGATCTTTTATTCTTTCTACATAATTTTATTTTCAGCTATTGATTTTAGCTTGATGAAGATTGATTCAGGCACAGGTATCTCGTCTGATCTCTAGGGTTTGAATGATAGTTTAGATTCTGAAATATAATGGCAGGTATCTCCATTTGATCTGGATTTCACTATCGTTTTTTCCCTCTATGTTAATGGTTGATTGTAAGTTGTGCAGGAAATCCTTTTTTTTAGATTACTGGGCGTTAGGGGAAGTTCTCGGCTGAACTAGCCAACTCTCGGATTGTGTTTTCTGAAAGAGCCAGCTAGTTTTTAATCCCGGGCTTATCATCTGAATTTTTTTTAATGAATGCATGAAGGGTTTTCTGAAGTATCTCACATTAAAATTTAAATTCTGATAATATTACTATGATTATTGACAAATCTGGTTGCTAAAGAGTCGAAAATTTGTAATAAATACTATAAATTTTTAGCTGGTTTTAGGGTTTTCAGTTTCCTTTCTTGTACATATTATCTTTGGGTGTTCTGTTTTGCCATTACAGCTTGCAGGTTACAGGTCTGAGGAGAATTTTTGTTTGAAGCCAGATCTAGGCCCTGGAGGGTAAGATCTGGCCTCAGGATCAGTTCTTGCAGGTTTTCGCTGAAGAAATTCGAGATTTTCCAAGGTATCTGTTTGTTGGGGTTTCATTTAAAATTGCTTTCCAAAAATATCAACCAGCAATCTTGCATTCCAAGAGTTTTAAAATCATTCATTTTCAGATCTGAATTTTTTTTATGAGGGTTTCAAGAAATCTGAAGGAGAGCGAGTTAAAAATTTTGTCAAGATTTCTGGAAAATATTTAGAGCTCCTCTCACTCTGGTGCAAATCAAATCCCTGTCTCCTCACAGCTCCATTTCCGCATTTCTCTTCAGCGTTACTTCCTGCGGATTCCTTCCACGCTGCTCCAGCACCTGCAAACAAAACAAAAATTAAAAATTAAAATATTTAAAAATTAAAAAATATTTTGAAAAAGCTTAATAAAAAAAATTGAAAATTCATTTTTTATGGTCCATTTTTCTATAGCTAAACGCACTTAATGTTTATTTTGAAGTTAGTTATATGAAAGTGGTAACTGGTCAGTGTTTAAATTTTATGATCATTTAAAGCATTTAAATTTTCTTGAAGTTTAATTGCTGGATCATCGTTAAAGCATTGTGAATTCACTGGATATCTTGCATTGCTTGGGTTATTTGATGATAAATGTTTGTTTTACATGGTTCATATTTCTGCAACATTTAATCATTCAATCATTAACTCCATAAGGCACTGGTCCATTAACTTAATAAAATCAATTAAGTGCTTGTTTCCTCTCGTGTCTCCCAACCCAACTGGTCCCTAGTTGGTCATCCATTATCCCATAGGATCTAGCCCCCTTAGCCGTGGGAGACAGGCTTAGACGGAGAGATCGGGGATCAGGTGACAGCCCCCGGTCTGAGCGTTGTCTTGACAATCTGTGCAACAACAGACCCCTTGGCTGGAATCTTGTTTGGTTTGAGATTTCTTCCCTTTTCCCTTCTTTCCCTTCTTGCCCTTCCCAACCAATGCAAAATTATCTTCATCCTCTCCCTTAGATGAACCTCCATCTCTAGTATTTCGCCTAATTTCTTCTTGTACCAAATCGAACCATAAGCATTCTGAATTCAGTAATTTTTCCCTTCCATTCACAGAGTCCTAGTAGCTATGCCGGAATTTCGAAAGGCCTGGAAGAGCTAGGCTCACCAGGTCATCTTTTGCGACATTCACACCAACCACTCCAAGCTCATCCCGAACTTGTGTAAATATGGTGAGATACTGCAAAATAGTATCATTTTTCTGCATCTTAATGTTTCAAAGTTTGTCTTTCAGAGCCAATTTTCTATGGTCATTGTTATTTTCAAATAGCTCAGTCAGTGCCTTCCACATGGCAAATGGTGTCTCTTTGCCATGCAGATTTGAGACAATGTGGTCTCTCACTCCCTCTAGGATTATTCTCCTCGCCTTGGCTACATCTTTCTTCCATTGGGTTGGATTATAGGGATCAGCTCATCCTAGTTTTGGAATGTTTGTCTTCACATAATCGAAAGATCCATTTTCATCAAGCACTGCCTCCATGCAATCCTTCTAGCCAATGAAATTCGAGCTACCTTCCAAGGCATACTCTAATCTCAGTCCATTAAAGGCCATTCTCCCAACTCTGAGGAAATCCTGCTACACTGACGCTGCAAATTCGAACCTCCTGAGGAACAACTTTGAAATTCTTGTTCTAATATGAATCTTGCTCTAACACCATGTAGAAATTTGATAGAACTGTAATTGCTCAAGAAATTTAACCTAAAATCAAGAGACACAATTCTACTCTACTTATCTACGGAATGAAATTCACAATTTAGAACAACATGCACAGACATGCAATAAGCAAAACCACAAATACACAGTGATTTCTATGGGAACCTGTTGAAATATGTAACTAGGTTCGGTCTTCATAAATGTATTTGAGTCACAATGAAATGTACTTATCAAAAGAATGAAGAAAATATTTGTATTATTATAATATGACTTATTAAAAACATGGGTTTCATGCTTGGGTCATCTTGTTTTAGGTCAAAGTCACCATTGAGGACTTCTACGATTTATTCTGAGCCATTAAAACAGACCCTTCTTGGGCTTTCGAATCATGTAAAAATAATTATTTTTTAGACAAAAACGAATTTAGTCTCCTCCACACCAAGTTGGCCTCAAGAAGGGTAATTCAACCTCACTGGAAGGTTATATATACAAGGCAGTTTGAATTCATTTGGAGCAATTCATTCTCTCTCACTTAGTTCGATATCCTGAAGCTAGAAGCTGGGAAGTCCGAAGTTGGAAAAGAACTGGAAGGAGACTGGAAAGGAGTGCGAGTTTTTGGAGGAAGATAGAAGACACCAAGATCGAAATTTTGGGCCATCTCTCTCTCACTTTTGAGGTGTATCAAGGGAGATTGAAGTTCTCTTTGTCTAGTCGAAGTTGTCTACTGCATGTTGATGTTGCTAGGTTGAAGTTGTTTTTGAAGAGTTATCATCTGCAAGAAGGATTGAGGGTTGACTTGGTGTGGAGGAAGACTTTCTCTAGGTCAAGAGTCTTGGATTATCTCGAGAAACTATTTAAGGAAGAATTGTTGATTGGGTCTTCCCCTAGATAGGGGTTTTGCCCTGACTGTCCGCCTACATTTGTTGTCCTTGTGTTGTTGTTTTGGCAATTGCTTGAACTAAAAGATAAAGGAAGAACTTAAAGATAAAATAATCACAAGTAATTATCTATATAGGAAAATATTTTTGCCTTTCTGATTTTCTATCAAGGGATCAGAGCTAAGGTGAAGAAGGAAAAAGGCAGTTTTGAGGATCTACTGGAAGGAGTCTCAAGGGTTGATCAAGGGATCATATAAGGAGCTCTTATAAGGGAAGAAGTTCATTATCTTCAAGGACAATGTCTAACACAATAAAGAGTGAGAACAAATTGGAAGGAGCATCAAACTACAGATCTTGGAAGAAGAGAATTGACCTCATTCTTAAAAAGAACAAGGTCTTAGATGTGGTCAAAGGAAAAGTGAAGAGACCTACCAAAGAATCCAGTGATGCAGACAAGGTGAAGTATAGAGAGTCAGAAATATTGGCTATGACACTGATGGTAGAAAGCATAAAGAGGAATCTTGTCCCATACATTTCCAATATAGACCATGCTCAAGAACTGTATGAAACTTTGTCAAAATTATTCACTATCAAGAAGATTGGTCAAGTAGCAAGTTTGAAGAATGGGTTAAATACTACAAAAATGATAAAGGATGATATTGTGGCTTCCTTCTTTGTAAGGATCTAGAATTAGAGATGAACTTCAAGCCATAGATGAAATTGTACCGAAAAAGAGCTAGTAATCACTGCATTATTGGGATTACCACCTACTTGGAGTTCTTTAGCTTCAGGTCTCAACAGTTGAAAAGAAGCTCCTACCTTCGAGCAATTATGGAATGCTTGCGCCCAAGAAGAAATGAGAATATCATTAGTATCCAACAATGAAGAAGAAAAGGTTTCAAATGCATACTCCGCTTCTCACAAGAAAGGAAACTCCAAGAAGTCAAGAGGACCAAGAAGGAAGGTCGATATGTCCTTGCGCCCAAGAAGAAATGAGAATATCATTAGTATCCAACAATGAAGAAGAAAAGGTTTCAAATGCATACTCCGCTTCTCACAAGAAAGGAAACTCCAAGAAGTCAAGAGGACCAAGAAGGAAGGTCGATATGTCCAAGATAGAATACTACCAATGTCACAAAATGGGTCACTATAGAAGTGATTGTCCTAACAATCCGAAGAAAAAGAAAAGAAGCAAAGACCAAGCCAATGTTGTTGAAGAAGGATCTCCAAAGAAGAATAAGCTCGAAGAACTGGATATAAGGGACTTACACTACTAAGTCCTTTGATCTAAGCTTTAGTTATTTCATTTTTTATTTTTAGTATTTGTAGGTTTAACATATTTTGGAAAAACATTTTGTTTGTTCTTAAGGTTATAGGTATCCCTCAAGCTTGAAGGGAGCCCTCACCAACCTCCAAACATAAGTATCTTATTACCTTTTTCAATTTTAGTTTTTCTTATTTATCTAGTTTTGCTTGCATCAAATACTAATCACATTTCTATTCATATTTTCTTTGTTTAGGAAAAACTTGTTGAAGACTCAAGGAAGAAGGCCTCAAAAGACAAAGCACTGGAATTACAAGGTTTGTTAAGAAACAAGAGGTATGTTTTGAACTACAAGTTTTTGCTCTCTTCATATTCCTTGATAAACTGTTACTAACATCATTGTGTCTAGCTTTCTTGAATCTTAAAGATTCTTGATTGGGCGATTCATCATTAGATAAATCTACCCTCCTCATATCTTCGATTATTCTTTTGGAACCCTAGAAAGGTTCTTTGTGAAAAACCCTAACTTAAGGGTATGTCGATGTTAATGTGTGAAACCCTAGCCTACTTAGGGTTATTGATGAAGTCTAAAAGAAAATGTGTGATGTTTAAAGCTTTGATGATGTCATGTTTGGGGTTTTGGTATGATTATGGAAAGGGTTGAATGATAATGTCTGAAATCCCAAACCTTTTGTAGTATTGGAAATTTAAGGTTTATTATGTTTTGCATTGAAACCCTAAATCATTAGGGTTTGGTAGCAAGACCCTTATAATGTTACTAGAAATGAAATCCTTGGCGTGTGTGTTTGTCTGATCTAAACCCTAGTCTAATCAAGTTTGTGATATGTCTAACTTTAATATATTGATGTTTGTGTCAATGGGTTTGACTAACACATGTTATGATATGCTTGTGCATGATGATGAAATCCTAGAGATGTGCGTTGACCTAATTGTTGATGGTCATAAGTCTTAGGGTTTGGAATTAAGCCCTAGTTGAAGTTTGATTCTCTAGGATGATGGTGTTTATCAATTCCAGGGTTTTGTAACTAAACCTTAGTAGAAGTCCAATTCTCTAATATGTGATGACTAGTAATTTGAGACACATGAAAGGTTGATAAAACCTGAAATTGTAATGAGATCAATTTGATTGTTGAGAATTAGTAAAATCTGGGGTTTGCAACAAACCCTATTGGAAGCTAGGTATGTTGTTACTTTGAATTGAGTTGTGATTGGTTTTGATTATTAAAAGCTCATATATGAAATCTAGGGTTTCGCACTAAATCCTAGTAGGAAGTCTAACATATGAAATCTAAAGTTGTTAGATGCATTGTAGAAATATATTTGTTTAAATTGCTTCTAGGGTTTGCAATATTTTGTAGTAGGGTATGTCATACCACTGGAAGAAATATTGAAACCTAGATATTATTGGAAAATCCATAAAGTTGGCAATTAAAATGATTTCGTTATTAATGACATTAACTTGTGATGTTATCATTATTAATATTAGATCTCTTAATTATCTTTCCTTATCATCGAGATCAATGCCAAGCAACAAATAGAAGAACACAAGATGTAGGCACGCTGCCAGGGCAAAACCCCCCTCGAGGGGAAAACCCAGTCACAAATTCTTTCTTTATTAGATTCAAGATGAGACGACCAAGACCTTTACAATCTAGACCTAAGATATCCTCCATCAAGTCATCCTTGTAACTGTGAGAGTACAAAGTCATCATTATCGTGGTAGCACTGAGTCATCATCACTGTGGTAGCACCGAGTTCATCCCTGTGCCTAATCCGAGCTCTTGAAACATCCTCTCTGAGCTCCTTACTGTGATACTGAGACATCTGCTCTGTAGTCCAAACTACTCACTATGGTGCCACCAAAACTATCCAAAGAGCAAGCCTTCACTGTTGTGACAGCGAATCCTTCTTACTGTGTTTTCACTAAAATCCACACTACCATATTGTGATATCCGAACTGCAATTTCAAAGATAATCTGAACCTTTCTTCTGAGATATATGCGAGCTTCTTTCCTCTGTTATAGCACTGAACCTTGATCTCTGAAATCCGAACCTCTAAGATGAAACTAATGTGAATATTTTAGCTAGGTATATATAGTGGTTCCCTCTCATAAATGAGTCGACATGTCTATTTGAATAGATGTGTCACTGTTATAAGGCCGACATGAAGATAATTGTTTGAGGCCGACTTGAAGACTTTGATGAAGACTTTCTTGAGGACTTTGAACTTTGAAGAGGCCAAGTAGATTACTTTGCTGAAGGAGATTACTTGACGGAGGAGTCAAACAATAAATGACTTTGACAAATAACCTAAAGCCTATAATGGAGGCTTGAACTAATACAAATGACCCAAGCATGAAACCCATGCTTTAATAAGTCAATTTCAATAATAATAAAATAATTTTTGACAAATACATTACATTTTGAATTCAAGTACAATTATGAAGACCGAACCTAGTTAATTTTCCAACACTCCCTCTTAACTAGGGAGGTATTCATATTTTCATATAATCAAATAGGTACATGGAAGATCTCAAACCACATCATTTATGAAAAAGTTTAGGCACCGCAATGCCGTGGACTAGATTCCTAGCCAGGCTATCTATCCATTGGTCTCTCAACAATTTAGGCATCATAATGCCACATAATAGATTTTTGACCAGGGAAATCTATCCAGGTGAGACTAAGATGGACTCAAGCTTTCAGCCTCTCTAGGTATTGTTGACCACTGGAGTGGCACCTGATGATTATATGAAGACTCCATGCCCAAGGATGATCCAAAGGATACTTGTACCATCAGATATCATCAGTCAACGGAGTTTTTTAACTCTACTTCTATCTTTTCATCATCTTTCTTGTACCCAGATTCCACACCCTACCGGGAATTGTAATAAGTGATACTAGTAATGATGAGTTTTGAGTCTGTAACAGGCCTAGGATGTTGGGACTCGATCAGCAAACGAGTACACCTTGGACTGTTTTTTTATATGGTTAATTATCCATTCTTTTTCAGAGGCGGATAATTTTCTAGGTTTCTTCACTTACGTTTTACCCCAAAGCCGGGGTGATAGTTTGAAAGTTGAACCCCTGACACATCTTAGCGTCTAGAATCATATATTACCATACTAGATCACACAAAAAAATTCGTGGAATTTGATTAGGTCTAGGTAGTCATTTTTTAATTTTTTAGATTTCTCGCAGGTCAAAAATTACAAATAAAATTGTATTTAAATTGTAATAAGTGTAGTCTAAAGAAGTTGTATGGGGTATGAGTAATTAAATTTGCATCTCTCACCCTCCACTTTCTACTATGACACACTTTGAGGGGTTAATAATGTGTTTTGGACCCTCAAAACCCACTTTTCCTAAGTTTAGTGGGAAATCTGGCAATTAATTAATCCAGAAATTAAATAAATGGAGAAAAATAAATATCCACACATGCTATATGTTGTGGAAATGAAATGGAAAATTATGGGGGAGTTAAAGTGAAGTCCCAAGGTGATGTGGACTCCTAAAATCAAGGAAAGCGTGTGCTCAAAATTTAATCGAATTTCTGGCATTAAATGAAAAAGTTGCTTGGAAATTCGAATTTGTGAAGTTAATGCACATTTAGGAGGACTTGGGAGAATATTTGGTGGAGATTTTTGTGGGACCCACATGGGTTGCCACCCATATACACTTGTCATTCCACCATAAAATTCGAATTTGGCACATAAGGGAAGAAGAAAATGATGTCCACTTGCCAAAATTCGATTTTTACACTTGGCATTGGAGCTCCATTTAACAAATTTGAATTTCTCTTTGGGATTGTCACCACATGCCACTTGTTTAATCACTTCTACATTGGGATTGGCTCCAATGCCATTTTTCATTGTTATTTTTCATGGGGATTTGCTCCCAACTCTTTATATAATAGAGCCATGAGCTCTCACATTGTAATAAGATTGTTACTAACTATTGCGCTTGCGGAAGCGCTGCTGCCTTGTACACTTTCAGAAATATCAATAAAGACTTTGGGGTTTCATTCATGAGGTGTTCCTCCTTTTCGAGTGTGATAAATTGTTGAGCATTGGTATAATACATTTGACTCATGCTTTGATCTAATTTGTTTCCATATGCTCTTGTAGATTTGTTAATGTAGAGCTATTGCATTGACATTTGATTTAGAAGTATGCTCTAGGTATAGAATGCTCTAGTTGGTTTTAAATATATCTCTAGAGTTCCTTATCATTGTTTATTGCTAAATCTATATGGAACTCATTCTTGATTGAAGTTTTGTAGAGGGAACATCTTGTTGGCATTACATAATCAAGCGTGAGGGGAAATCTTTGGAGAGACCAACCCACTCTTGATACATTCTTAAAGGAGCTCTCACTTGTTCTTTGAACCTTCATAGTCTTATCTTACAAAGTGGTTTTGCGGGGATTTTGGCACATAGCTTGTACACAAGCCGAGAACTTTTAAACTTAAATCTTTTAAAAAACATTGTACTTCATTTCTTTCATTTGCTATCTAAGAGCTTGAAGATGGCTAAGAAAAAACGAGAGTTTACTCTCACTCTTTAGCTTAACCTTTTGTAAATTATAATTGTACATATACATTTTATCTTGCCGATTTTTCCTTTAATACTTAACTTATTTTGCAGCCATTGTTTGGATTGTTTGCTAACTCTTGTGTGGCAAATTTTGAAGAGCAACTTCCCGCAACATCTAACAAGTGTTTGCAGGACCTTTGGTAAGTGTTGGGGGTTCGATTTCCACGGATGTTGTGAGCCCTTTTGAGACTTATTTTGGCCAAGTCAAGTTCACTAGAGGGTTGCCCATTTTCCTCTTTAACCCGTGGGCATTTGGAAGAAACTCACACCTTGTTTCCCTTGCATAAGTTTTGTGAGATCTTGTCACTACTTTAAAGGAGGTCTACTGTCCAAGTTTCAAGCAATTATTGTGAGGATTCTCCTTGAAGTATAGTTGAGGACTTTGAAGGGCCCTCTTCTCATTGTAATATTAATAAAAAAACTAATTTGCCTGTGGGAGCTTGAGATTTCTCCCATGGTATCCTATATCCCCATTTAGAGGGAGACTTCTCTTGGGTGGATTGACATTTGCATGGTTTAAGTTTTCATACTTCATGCACTTACATGCATGCTTTAATTGGGAATTAACACAACCTCACTATCACATTTCATTAAGTTAAAGTTTGTTACAATTTTATTTGAGCTTTGCATTTTCTATCTCATTGTTGCTTGAAGCTACAAGCTTACACTTTACTTTGGGCAATTCATCATTTACATGCAAGCATTTTATATTCTTAACAAACTTTGATTCGTTTCCATTTACCTTGGTAAATTGTTTCATGAGCACTTGAATACATGCTTCATTTTTATGCTACATTGTTATCTTGAATATTGGAGCAATTTATTGTCATTGTCTATTTGAAACAAATCTTACTTTCAAGCAAATTACTTGTATCATTTTAATTCATTGATGAGACACTTGCAACACTAGTAAGCTAATTTTATTTCTCCAATTGAAGTTATAACTGCAACTTATGTTGAACACTATTTCATTTTCAAGCATTGCAAATCAATCTCTTTGAAGTATTTGCATGTAGCATTATTTTAATTTGGGGAATTAACACAATTTGCATTTCATCTAGGCATTTTAGTATAGGATGGCTCCAAGCCTCATTAAAATTTTACCTCCAACATAAGTTGGTTGAAATAGACATCTTAGGGATCCTCTACTCCTCTATTGACTCCTCACTGTGAGATCCATATCTTTGGGCGAGGGTGAGGTCTGAGGATTGAAAAGTTAAATTGTAATCTTGTTGTAGAAATAATTAATTAAATTAACCAAGTGCACTTTCTATTACATTTACTTTACTTGTCTCTTGATGGTTTGAGTTTTTATATGCAAAGTCTATTCCAAAAGCAAGTATTGTAATCATTTCAAACAAGTGTTTTCATTTCATGTTTCAAGTCTAATTGCATATTGATGTCTTGGTTTAGCACTTCCTTTCTTTTACATTTCCAAGTTAATTACTAATTTTTGGGTTTTGGCAAAATGTGTTTCACATGTTTTGATTTATAAAATTGATTATCTCAAAAACATTTTGTATCTTACATAAATTGTGCTAACAATTCTTATTTATGTTTCAGGGTTACTTTGTTTTCTTTTTTGAGAGCATTGCATTTTACTTTGAGCAAATATATCTATAAATTGTTGAGAAAATTCCTTATAAAGCACTGGTTTTATGGTTTTTTAATCATATTAATGATTGGCAATGTTATTTCAAGTTGCTCACTTCATATTTGCTCATAAATCCTTAAAAGTAATATATTTTCGCTATAACACTCTCCTAGAAGCTCACATCTTTTAACTTTTCATTAGGGACCACCCCCCTTAGCTAACCTAGGAGATAGATCAAACAGAGCGAGTCAGCATTAGTGTGATAACCCCTTCTCTGAGTTCCCTGCCACCAACCACACCTTGTGGGGTTGAAGGCTTTTCTCACTAACTTGTAGGTAGGTGTAGGTGGCAGGGTCAACAAGTACCATCAAGCTTACTTGCTAACCATCAACCCAGAAATCCAGGTGTGTGTCAAAGCTCAATGACCAACGCCGCCCTTCCAACTTCGGAACCTAGACATCAACACAAAGTGTCAGCTAGATGTCTTCCCAGGCAATGCTTCACTCACAAAGCCTCAACACTCCTTGATCTAGCAAATCAAGGACAACAAATCTCTCCCAATCAAACTAATTTGTAACTAGCATGCTATCAAAATCTTTCGAAAGATTCACCTGTACAAACACAACCCCAATCAATAATATACTTTCACATGTACATAATCAAATACAAAACTTTTCATAGTAGGACTTGTTACCCACCACTTCATGGGTGATATCCCCAGGAGAATTTGTTCTCCATGATGGACCTCAGTGGGCAGCCAACAGCCTCTTGCAGCCTCCTGCTAGCTCATTGTGCCATTTCTCTGCCACCTGAGCCAGCCATGTGGTCCCTCACCCACTTGTAATGATCGTATGTTTGAAGGTGGGCCTCCCGAATCTAAAGATATGTCTTGTCATTTGGTAATTGAGTATTGAGTGTACATCTCATGGATGCTTCTAAGTATGGATTGATAGGGGGGCTTTGGCGGAAAGGTTGGGCTTAGTTTGTGCTCTTGTCCCCTTGATCTCTTTTGGATGTTACCCTTGGATCTTAGTCCCGTGGGATCTCTTTTATCAACCATTTGGTTCTAAGGTGGTAATACTTGGGAAAACCCTACTTTGGGTGCATGGTCCCGCTCCTTTATCGCATATATTACTCCCTTTCCACTCATTATACCCCCATTTTTCATTTCTCGCACCTGGGTCCACATTTCCATTTAGGGTCCACATAGGGCTAGTCTCGCTATCCCCTTGCCCCCGCCTTGGATCAAGCCTACAATGATGCCCTAGAGGTTAAGAAAAAAGCATAATTGGCCACATTTAACAGGAAATTGTACCACAAAATGCAAAACATGGTCGAGGCAAAAATAATTAGCACGTGAGCAAAAGCCAATACATGAGCTCTACTCCAATCCATGGCCATCAACCTGGTTCCATAGGCCCTAGATGACCCTCCTTTATCATTCAGGAACCCATGATTGTCCCAACCCATACAAGACAATAAACCGCCCTACCTCAAAGGGGGTAATCATTGTTATATCTTACACATCATGCTCTTGTCCTTTGAGCCCCGAACAATTAATGAAAGAAAATTCATAAAAGGCAAAAAGCATATAAAGAAAGGTGGAAAAATCAAGATCGGGGCACCTCATGTACCATGATTGCTCCCTCCTACACATTACATACCCAAATGTCGACATCCCCTTCTCCATCTACCCCTATGCCCCAATATGTGAACCAGGGTTGCCCCTCTCATTCCCTATTCCATTCCACTTATTTATCACTTGAAACTCCCATTAAAGGAATGTATGTTGGACATACTATCCCCTTTAAGGGTTAAAACCACCTAATAACATACTTGGTTAACCCCCTTTGGAGCTTGGAGACACTAGCACATGCCAAAGCGCACTACGGAAAGGCATGCCATTATGAAGTGTCCACTTTGTTATCCATGATTTGTAAACTTTTTTACCCGATTATTTTAATCACTGGTTGTATTGGAAGCCTAGGGGACGCATTGAATCTTAGGTAGGATTACAGGTGGTTTCCATTTGGGTTGGTCTCCCTATACGGGATCCTAACCCCTAGAGGTCTACATTGGCACATATAAGGTGTGAATAGAGAGCCATTGGCCTCCAAAACAGCAGACAACACTCCACGGATCTTCATCGATGCTCAGAGACTACCAATGATCCACTTTTGGGATGATGGTGATATGCTTGGTACATTACATCCAAGAGGCCCCCACAGGAGCCCCACACTCTTGGCACATGTCCCAGGACTTGTACGATCTCATGGCAGCATTCATTCCACCTCTCGAACAGTTGCACGGGATCTATGAGCATCTTCGATTCATAGGGAGACTCATGGGGTTATTTATGTGCCCTCAGACCCACTGGGAGCACCACAGGTCTACTACTTGGAGAACAAGGGGCCACCGCCTTGCCCATCCTATTCCGAGGAATTTATTCCTCAGTATAGCACTTTAGGACATTATTAGGCCTGTAGAGGGCCCCACAACATGTACATATTATTATTCGGCCCCTTGTGAGGCTTATTTTTACACTTGTGAACTAGCTTGGTGGGCTTATCACCAATAGGGGTTTTATTTGCACATTATTTTATCATTAGGGGCTAATGTAGGCCCATAGGCTAATTCAAACTCCTTAGTGTTGATTTGGGGTAGCATCAGATGTGCTCTAACCCTTAAATTTTGCAAGGAGGCTTAGGCACATGCATTCCAAAGAACCTCGAAATTGTATTGGGAAATTCCACCCAGAGATGATTATATTAAAATAATTAATATTTTTAATGGGGTTCCTAAGTCTAAACTTAGGAAAATTAAAATATTAATGGTTATTAATCTAATTGTGGGTAAATCTTCTACATAAAGACGGAGATCAAGTCAAAACGATCTAAGCCTTTGATTAGGAGTTAATCTAGGTCGTTGGTTATCCAACAAGAAGATATAAGAAGGGGCTTGAGGGTCATTTGGGAAATACACCAGGCAGATACTCAGTTGCTCGAGTAAAATCAATTTTCTTACTGGTCGAAGTTCGGCAAGAGAAAACTGATTCAGAGGGAGAGTTGCGGGTGGAGAAGAGACAAAGAGGGTCTAGCATTTGTCAGAGAGACAGGGACGAAGACCCAGAGCAATAAAAGAATAGCGCTAGGCAGATTGACGCTGGGAGAGGCAACACTGGCTTGGGTGACACAGGCATTGCACAGGCCAGTCCAAGGGCCAAAGAAAGTGACGTTGGGCAAGCCAAAGAGACACAGAAGGTGGAGGAACTTCTCTCTCGGGTCAGAGACTTGTTCAGGAATGTCTGTAAATTTTTCTCAGAAAGCCTAGTTCTATACTGCTAGGTGTAATTTGCACTTGAAGATTTTTATTGAAGAATAACAAAACCTTCATCTGCATCGGTTTTCCCACGTTGGATTTTTCTGGGGACAATTGTCCAAAAATAACTGTGTCATTGTGATTGTATTTGTGCCAACTTACATTTACTTTCTGCAATGTTTTAATTGTGATGATTGCAGTAGAACATATTTAGATATTTGTCGTAAGAACACAGTATATAACTTATTTTTAACGTAATAAGTGGAAGAAACAATATTAATCACTGCAGTAGGATTTCTATTTAGAAATTTTCACATGGTATTAGAGCTACAGGGAAGCAAAACAGAGAAGTCAGAAGATCCAACACTGAGAAGAGAAGGGAATTTGAAACTCCTGCAGGGGCAGAGATTCGAACCTCCCAGAGGATTGCGCAGTTCAAACCAAGGATATTGGATTTCATGGGAAAACTCTCTCTAAGTGAGCCGACAGAAGTCTTTTCCAATCAAAATTTATCAGTGGTAGAAGGGACAGCGCAGCAGAAGATTCAGCAAAGAGGATTATCTCATGTGGGATGCAGTTTTTCCTACAACAGTTGCTGAGATAGGTTAGCGTCAGAAATTGGCACAATATGGATACTCAAAGTGTCCCAGGTTTATCTACCATATCAGATGAAGAATTTGCATGCCTAGCTAATTAAGCACCAGCAGATGTTTGGTACATTGATAGCGCGGCTTCAGCTCATATGAATGGAGTACGAGAACATTTCTTGATCCATCAAGAAGAACAAATGGACTTCCAAATAACTATGGGAAACAGAACGAAATGTACTCTAATAGGGAGACGCACCATAGCTTTTCAGGCGAAAGCAGGGACCAACATTCGAGCCAAAATGTTTTGCATGTGCCAAGATTAGGAATGAATTTAATTTCAGTGTCCCAGTTACAGGACAAGGGATATGATGTATACTTCATCGAGAAGAAAGTATACGTTAAGCATCCAAGCTGGAAGAAGAAAAAGAAAATTAGGGTTCCAAGCAACAACTTGTATAGGTTGCAACTCGAATCGCCAATGGCACTGATAGGCAGCAACTATAATGGTGAGAAGGAGCGAAATGAATTATGGCACAAGCGAATGGGGCACTTACACCATGGAGCACTAAGGATGCTCAGAGAAACTGTTACAAGGGTACCAGTCCTTACCCCAATCCTTAGTAGTAAACATGATGACTTGTGCAAATGATGTGTGCTAGGAAAATATGCTAAAGCATCTTTTTCCAGAAGTAACAATAGAGCAGAGTGTGTATTAGGATTAATACACTCAAATATCTGCAGTCCTATCTCCACAAGGGATCTTAGTGGTGGCAAATACTTCGTCACTTTTATTGATGATCAATCCAGAAAAACCTGGATCTATTTCTTAAAGACCAAGGATGAGGTCTTTGATCGTTTCTAAGAGTTTAAGGCTCTTGTTGAAAATATGATAGGGAAAAAGATAAAGGTATTGCATTCAAATAATGATGGAGAATATATCAACAAAGATTTCACAGATTTTTGCGCAAAGGACGACATCAAAAGAGAGTGGACAACTCCATATAATCCGGAGCAAAATGGAGTGGCAAAACGGAAGAACAAAACTATTGTTGGGGCAGCCAAAGCCATGTTGTATGATCAGGATCTACCTAAGTATCTATGGGCGGAAGCTTGCAACAGGGAAGTATATATCCAGAATAGAACTCCTCATAGAGCATTGGGGAAGATAACGCTCGAAGGAGTGTTCACAAGGAAGAAGCCAGAAGTAAATCATCTCAGGATATTCAAAAGCGTGGCTTATTGCCACATTCCAGACAAGAAACGCAGCAAACTGGATCAGACTGCAAAGAAGGGTGTCTCGTAGGATACAGCGAGACCTCAAAGGCGTATAGAATATACATTCCTGGCAGCAGGAAGATTGTAGTAAGAGGGGATGCAAATTTCATGGAAGATAGAGCTTTCAGGAAATCTCGTGAAATGCCTGCAGAAGATCAGTCAGGAGATGTTCCGTTAGTCCAAGAGCAGCAAGGGCAGCAAGAAGGACAGGCAGGAGAGCATACAACTTGGCCGAGTACAGTGACCAGCACTAGTATCTCCTCAGAGGGAGAAAATGCAGATGCTTCTCAACAGATGGAACAACAGGATCAAGAGGAAGAGTTGGTTGAGCCTCCCACCACCAATGGTAGAACGAGCAGAGAAGTGCAGCAGACACTAAGGGACGCAGAGGAGTTTGTTGGAGCTCGTAGAGCCGAGAAGAGGCAGCATAGACAACCAGATAGATACGAAGCATTAGTAGATCAAGTTGAAGAACCCTCTAGCTTTCAGGAAGTTTTTCAACACCAAGTATGGGTGGATGCCATGGGGGATGAGTACAACTCCATCATGACGAATGATGTCTGGGAAGTAGTACCTAGACCAGAAAACAAATCAGTTGTAGGATCATGATGGATCTACAAGATCAAGTATGTTGTAGACAGTAGCATAGAGAAGTACAAGGCAAGGTTCTTAGCAAAGGGGTATGCTCAGAAAGAAGGAATAGACTATGAAGAGACCTTCGTCCCAGTTGCTCAATACACCTCTATCAGATCTGTTATATCCCTACCAAATGGATGTCAAGACAACATTCTTGAACAAAGTGATAGAAAAGGAGGTGTATATAGAATAACCCGAAGGCTTCGAAACTTATGAGAAGAAATCTCATGTTTGTAGGTTAAAGAAAGCCCTATACGAGCTCAAGCAGGCACCTAGAGCATGTTATGGTCGAATTGATAGTTACTTGCAGCAGTTGGGATTTGTCAAGAGTGATGTTGATCCCAATCTCTACTATTTATTGGTAGAGAAGGAGCCACTTATTCTGGTACTATATGTAGATGACCTGTTCCTAACTGGGTCATCTAGGCTCATCCAGGACTGCATGAAGAATCTTGAAGCCGAATTCAAAATGAAGGACTTGGCATTGATGCATTATTTTATGGGGTTGGAAGTTTGGCAAAAGAATGGGGAGTTCTTCCTTGGACAAGGAAGGTATGCTATAGAAATTCTGAAGAGATTCAAAATGCAGTATTGTCGACCCATGGCTACTCCCATGATCACCAACTGGAAGAAAATAGATGCATCGGAGGACAAAGAAGTAGATGCCACCTTGTACAAGCAGCTCATTGGGTCGCTTATGTATCAGGTCAACACTATGCCAGACATTTGTTTTGTTGTCAACACTCTTAGTCAGTTCATGGTGGAACCAAAAAGGGTGCATTGGGCAGTAGCAAGACACATTTTTAGGTATGTACGTGGAACAGTCGAATATGGGTTGAAGTACTGTAGAGGGGAGGACATCAATTTGAATGGATTCACCGATGCAAATTGGGCAAGTAATTCAGTAGACCGAAAAAGTACCTCAGGGTACTTCTTTAGTGTTAGATTAGGGATGATATCGTGGTGCAATAGGAAGCAGAAATCAATAGAACTGAGTTCAGCAAAAGAAAAACATATGCCAACCAGCACAGCTACGTGCGAAGCCATATGGCTCAGAAAATTGCTTGTGAGCCTATTCAGAAAATAGATGGAAGCAACCAAGGTTTACTACTATAATCAAAGTTGCATCAAACTCTTTGAGAATCCAGTGTTTCATGATCAGTTGAAACATCTAGATATCAGTTGTCACTTTATCAGAGACTGTGTTCAACATCGGGCAATACAGCAACAATATGTTCCCACAAGAGAGCAAGTGGCTGATATACTCACAAAGGCTCTCAAAAGAGCTAAGTTCACTCAATTCAGAGAGCAGTTGGGTATGGTTGAAAATCTGTTTCAGTAGTAGCAACAGTGTGCAGTGCAGGGACAGTTGGCAGTGCCAGCAGCAGCACAGATGCAAAAATTCAAAGGGAGTTGTAGTACAGATGTAGCATTGGCAATGGCAGTGTCAAAGGCCGCAGTACAGTAGCAGCAGCAGCGCAGTAGTTGGTGGACAGTATATCATACATCAGCAACATAAAGGATGATGCTTCAGAGTCAAAGCAGTATGCAGCGGCATTATATTACTAGAGCACATTCCTCGCTAAGAGGGAATGTTGATTTCGGGTAGCATCGGATGTGCTCTAAGCCTCAAATTTTGCAGGGAGGCTTGGGCACATGCATTCCAAAGAACCCAAAAGCCGTTTTGGGAATTTCCACCCAGAGGCGATTATATTAAAATAATTAATATTTTTAATGAGGTTCCTAAGTCTAAACTTAGGAAAATAAAAATATTAATGGGTATTAATCTAATTGTGGGTGAATCCTCTAGATAAAGACGGAGATCAAGTCAAAATGATTTGAGCCTTTGATTAGGAGTTAATCTAGGGCGTTGGTTATCCAAAGGAAAGATATAAGAAGGGGCTTGAGGATCATTTGGAAAATACACCGGCAGATACTCAGTTGCCTGAGTAAAATCGATTTTCCCACTGGTCGAAGTTTGGCAAGAGAAAATCGAGGGAGAGTTGCAAGTGGAGGAGAGACAGAGAGGGTCTAGCATCAATCAGAGAGACAGGGACAAAGACACAGAGCAGTAAAAAAACAGCATTGGGCAGATTGACACTAGGAGAGGCAATGCTAGCTTGGGTGATGCAGGCACTGCGCAGGCCAGTCCAAGGGCCAGAGAAAGTAATGTTGGGCAAGCCAGAGAGACGTAGAGGGTGGAGGAACTTCTCTCTCAGGTCAGATACTTGTTCAAGAACGTCTATAAATTGTTCTCATAAAGCCTAGTTCTATACTAATGGGTGTAATTTGTACTTGAAGATTTTGTTGAAGAATAATAAAACCCTCATCCGCTGCACCGGTTTTCCCACATTAGGTTTTATCGAGGACAATTGTCCAAAAATAACTGTCATTGTGATTGTCTTTGTGCCAGCATTTTACTTACACTTACTTTATGTAATGTTTTAATTATGAAGACAACAGTAAAATATATTTCGATATTCGCCGTAAGAATACAGCAGATAACTTATTTCTGAGGTAATAAGTGGAAGAAATAATATTAATCATTGCAGTAGGATTTCTATTTAGTAATTTTCACACTTAGGAGGCTATATATTGATGTTAGATACATTCATTTGGATCATCACTTGACTTGGGATCTCTCTAATCATAAAGAACTTTGCATTTTTTCCTTGGAGTATATTTTTTGGAGATGGATGAATTTTGATGGATGGATTTGGGCTATTTTTCTTGTCTTGGAGCTTTGTCTTGCAAACGAAATGTTGATTGGATATATTCTATAAAGTTGTAAGTAAATTTTGACGATGTTATTCTTGTTGTTGCATACTGCTAAAATTAGGGCTAGTTGTTGCATAATTGAAATGTGGAATTAAAGCATGTTTTAGCTAATTTAATGTATGGGCCAACATTATATGAATGAAATGTCCTAGAGATTATTTGTCTCGATAAGCTTGCATCACTTGTCACTTTTCTTTTCTTTCTCTCAACATTAGATGAAGCTGACTTTCCAAGCCTCCTTTATTAAGAAACCAAGTTCTTACTCATCATCATCCTTAACTCCATATCCCCAAGTGAATTAGGCATTGATCCCTCAAAAAGGGTGATCATTTTAACCTTCTTTTTACCATTTTCCCCTTTTCCCTAGGTCTAGCCCCATTAGGTCACCTAGGGCATCAATTTCCTGGGAATGACCCAGGAAAAAATTTCAATCTCCTACAAGCTATTGCGTTGGTGGGTCCCCTCCCTCTCCTCCAAATTTCAAGTAATTATAGCAGTGGAATCTCTGGGAATCCCAAGCCCTAGCTCTAGGATCGAATTTTGCTTAGGCATCCCCAAGGCTAGACCTCAATAGGATCAATTCAACCTTTTGAAGTAAATATTCTTGTTTGGTCCTTTCCTTTTACCTTGTCCAGGGTAGGAACATCATTGCTTGCTACATTCCATCCACGAACCTGGACTGGGTCCACTTAGCCCTGGGTGGTCCCACTTCTCAATAAATATTATTTGTCAAAGACCATTTGGGAATCCAAGTTTCCCAAGGATTATAGGGATTGAGAACCTATTCCTTCTCCCTCAACCCTCCAATCCTCACCCCTTACCCCTGGAGGACCAAGTCCATTGCTTATAAAGCAAGCAAGTTCCATTCTTCACTCCATCCTTGGGAAGGGGCTTCCAGGGTCACTTTCCACCTATCCATTGACATATACTTTACAAGTGATCCCTACACTATCGGGACTCCTCCCATCGGTGAAAGTCCGTAAAGAGCAAAGAGACTTAGTTGTGGTGACAGTGGGCTAAGCCTCCATTGTTGCCCTTAACCTAGCAGTTGCCCTCTTAGGAACCCCTTTTATGTTGATTTTTGGTAGCATCGGATGTGCTCTAGCCATGAAATTTAGTGGAGAGGCTAAGGCACATGAGATCTCCAAGACCCAGAAATCGTTTGGAGAAATTTCACCCAGATGAAGAAATATTAAAATAATTAATATTTTTAATGAGTTCCTAAGTCTAAACTTAGGAAAATTAAAATATTAGTGTGTATTAATATAAAATGGGTGAGAAAGTTCTAAGTGACGAGGATCAAGCCAGATCTAATCTTAGCCGTTGATTAGGGACTTAATCTCGTCTGTTGAATTGTCAACAAGAAAAGTATAAGAGGAGGCTTGAGGGTCAATTGAAAATACACCAAAAGAGATCAAGAATTCGATTTTTGGGGCTGGGTTTGCTGAGGAAATCGAGTTAGTGACCAGCTGCAGTGAGGGGCAATGCAGCAAGGGATTTCCATCCAAGGCTGAAGAATACATAACAGAGAGACAATGAAGCATCAGGAGAGACAGCATAAGCCCAAGAAGGGTTGACGCAGAGGCTGAAGGAGCCAACGCAGAGGACGCAGAGGGCCATAGAGGCTAACGCAGAAGCCATAGAGGCTGACGCAGAGGACACAAAGGGCCTCAGAGGCAACACTAGGAAATTCTGTGGGGCAGACTGGGAGTTGATTAGCAAATCCTAAGCCAGAAGAGGGTGATGCAGTTCCAGAGCAATGCTTGGAGCAGCTTTCGTTGTCCAACACAAGGAACAGTCAAAGTCACTGTGGGGTTGATCATCCGATTGCTGATTTGCCGTAATATTTGTCTCTGGATAAAGGTATCACTGTCGAGGACATTCTTTGTTGGGTGAGCCATTTCTGGCACCCTAGTTGTATTTAGAAATCTACTTAATAATACAAACCCTCTATATGTTGCACTGGTTTTCCCGAATTGGGTTTTTCCAGGGACGATTGTCCAAAAATAACAGTGTCCCTTGTGTTATTGTTTCTGTTTACTTAAGTTCATGATCTGTATATCTATGAACGTTGCATTTGTGTTTACTTCGATGCTTATGCAATTAAATAACTTGTTAATGTAAAGAACAAGTAGGAGATAGTAAAACAAAAA
>APFE031001166.1:0-20439 GCA_000404065.3 Pinus taeda | reverse complement strand
GCGCTTTGCTTCTACAACCTTCAAGCTTCCTGCCTTGCCTGCTAAAACCCTGCAGTGCGCAAAGACCCCAACCTCCCTTGCCTGCTGAAACCCCGCAGCCCGCAGAGACCCCAACCAACACTGCTCTCCAAAAATGCGCAGCGCAATCAGGCAGCCAGCACTGCTCTCCAAAAATGCGCAGTGCGGTCAGGCAGCCAACACTGCTCTCCAAAAATGCGCAGGGCAATCTAGCTGCACTGCACCCAGAAATTGCGCAAAGGTGTCCTCCCAAGACCCCCATCCCGCAACAGTGTCCTGTGCCTCCAAACTGTGCAATGGTGTCCAAACTGCCCTATCTGTCTTGCATGCAAAAACTGTGCAGACGGGCCTCCCAAGGGCTCATTCCGGCAGTAGTCACTATCCGCTGAAATTGAGCAGATCTACCTCTCAGTGACTACAGGAAAAGGTGACATGCTGAGATCACTCCCAAGGAGTTGAGGAGAAGTACCAAGGAACCTAGTAATGGAAAATATCAAGACCACATGCAAACTCCATCGAATGCATGATCATCTTGAGGGTAAATATGGTAAGTAAAGAACATCTTTCGAAGTACACCTCTTAGTTGAGCTTGCAAGACTGCTTGTCATTGTCATATCATCCTGTCCTCAGTAACATACATGTCCGCAAACACGAAAAGTCATTTATGTGTTTCTTCTACATGTCTTGCTTCCTTTCCACTTGTTCGACCAACTGTCGTCTTCGGCATGTTGATTGCCATGTCATGCTTGCGACCTCGTTTTGGTGATGTTGAAGGTTGTGTTTGAGTTATGTTCGCTATATCGCACTCACAGACGATGTTGTAAGTACTGTCGCGCAAGTGTCGTCACGGTCGTCTAAATGTCTATCCTAAGTGTCACACTTGTCGCTTTCACCATCTGACAGTCCTACAGTCAGTCACATTAAGCATGTTGTCTTATTGGTTCGAGGTGTCTTGAGGTCAAGTTGTGTCGAGTGTGTGTTCGCAAGGTCGTTTATGCACAAGTTCACTCGTTCACACACTTAGTCATTTTGCTGAAACTTTGTCGACCAGACCACCCCCCAACAACCGAACCTCTGTTGAGCTGTAGTGTGCAGTCTCAATGCTTAGTGGTTATGTAGTGCTGCCCAAAATTGCGCAGAGCTTGAGGTTGTCTCCCAGGCAGTCTGCACTACACAATCCTGGAATTGACATGACTGACTGTCACCCAGAACAGCACAGAAGTTGCTCAGCAAGTCATCTCAATCTGCGTTGCCTGCAAGAAAATCCATCAAGCCTCCAGCTAGTCAACCGAAGAGTTTGACCGGGCAACGACCGCGGGCCTCACTCCAAAAAATTGCGCAGAAGCTGCCAAGCATGCATGCCTCCACTGACTGAAGAAATTGTGTGGACATGAAGGACAGGCACCTGCTGCCTGTCATTGCACTGTCCTCAAAATTTGCGCAATTCTGTCAGCCAGTCAGTCGACCTGCTACTCCTCCTGAAAACTGCGTAGTTTTCATGGGCTGCCTCCAAGTTGCCCAACATCCCACTCAGCCCAAAAACTGCGCAAGGATGTCCTACAGGCTAGCCTCCCAGCTCTGTGCAATTTTGGTCAGCAAGCTACTACAGCCCGCTGCCAGGATCCCCAAAGAATCTGCGCAGTTTTCACTGCCAGTGTCCTCCCTACTGCCTGCACTACCTCCCTGGAAAATTTGCGCAAATTTTCCCTTCAATCAAGCCAAATCCCGCAGGCAATCATTGTTGATCTGCACTACCCATCTCAGCCTCCCAATGACCTTTACGCAATTTTCCTTGATAGTGCCCGGAGCCTGCATCCCAGCCTGAAATGTGCTTTACGCAGTTTCAGAGCCTTATCCTCTCTCCTGGTCACCTACACCCGAAAACGAAAGATAATGCATCATGGTAGACTAGGAGATTATTGGATTTGATGTCATCTTGTCATGAGTGATTGCAGATAAAAGTACATGGATGAGACATGGTGCAACGACGAACGGGATGAACAAGGAGCGCATGCTAGGAGACTTGTTCGCAAACGAATGAACACATGGAGTGTGCCAAGCAGCAAGTGAAGGAGACACAAGCGCATGCATGAACTATCAAGCGAACACCAAGACCATCAAAGACTTTGCACACCTTGCCATGCGGAGGTGAAGCTATGATACACCAAGAGCACACTCATCACTCAGCAGCACTGCAACTCGACAAGGACACCACCATCAACATGAACATACCAGCATTGTCGTGTCGAGTCATGTCATGAGTCATCTCGGCCACATCACTATTGTGGACCATACTGTTGTAATCAATGTAATGTAACGTGGAAGTCCAAGAGACCCACATGAAGAGTCATGTAAAGTTGAAGAGTCATGTAATTCAGACAATCATGAGGGAAGTCGAACGATCATAAGGGTCAGTGTCACCCTTGGCTACATATACCCCTCGTTTGTACATGCAAAGGACTTTTCACCTTGGCTCCTCTCACATAGCCTTGAGAGTCTATAGTCTTTTCTTTGAAGAGCAAGCAGTGGCTGCAACACCCCGCTATCGGTGTTAGTGATGTAATGGTGTACCAATGTATCTTGGAACTTTCATTTAATTCAGAAGCCTGATAACAGGCCAGCACGTTTTCACACATGTATTGTATTTGTTTGTAAGATTATCCTTTGGACACTTGTAATGCATGTTGCTTTAACATGTATTAAGACAGTTGAACTATTTCGGTTGTTCTAATACATATGCTTACGAAAATGTGTTGTATAAGTTGTTAATGATGTCTCGCCCATGTGGGCTATCCCGCCGGATACTCGACAAATCCTGTCACGCCCCCAAGCCTATGGTAGTCTTCCAACCGTGCTAGGCGAGGTGCGGCACCACCGAACACTTTCTTTTCACCAATACTTATGTTCGTGGACTACACCTAACCACTTATCCTACTTAGTTTGTGTTTCTCAACCAAGTAATTATTAATGTTCCTTTACACCAATGAACACCCATACACATTCATTAACATCAGCGATTATACATGAAGAACACAATTGCATAGTATAAAGGGAGGGGCAACTCCCTGAACAATGAGTCTGCCCAACAATATACTATACAGTCTTTCAATATTACAAAAGCTTTAGAAGTATACTTGGAAACCCTAAGTTTCATACTTAGCCAATTTTACAATCTTGTCACACCACCGTGTGACAACCAAGATTTCCTTGCCCAAGGCGGGCGATCGCGCCCTCACACGAGCTGCCTTCCGCACTTAACAACCGAACCTGGTCTTCGTGCACAACGGGCGGGTGACTCCACCAAGTCACCAAGACACCCCCTTCGCACAACCGGCTTCACCAACGCTTCACTGTGCACCCGACTTCACCACGTTCCACCGTTCTCCAACTTCGCACCGACGGGCGACTCACCAAGTCTCCACCATTTACCCTTGCACGACGGGCGGGCCCTCACCCGAGCTACCAAGACACCCGTGCCAAGTCTCACCCAAAACCGAGATATGTACTACCTCCGTGCGGCCTTGCCCAAGAGCAGGTGCATCACCAAAATCTGCGCCTTTCCTTCTTGCTGCGTCCACACACTAGATCTGAACACTTCTCTACATGTGTTGACTGAAGTCGTTGATGTCAAATGAGGCTCCACGCTTGCTAGTTTATACGAGTGGCAGGGCGAGGTCTTGGCTACCCAACCGACCTGCCCACGCCCTCATCTCCATCGCAAACATCTCTAAAACATGTGTCGGCCTTTGTCCAAACGCCCACAAGTATAGTCGGCCTTGCTACATTTGTAGGTCGGCCGTGGGTTGAGTGTTCATGCTCCCCACGCTATAAGAACACATCGCTCTCCTCCTTTATGCGCATATTATCACATGACTCATCGCATTTGTAAGTCTGAGCTCGCACTTCGTCAATCCACGCGCCCAAGGGAAAAACCAACTTGTTGCACCAACCAGGAGGTTGTGCCAAGGACTGCAGGTCCTTACAAAACCATTCTCATAAACTTGTTATAACGACCGCCGCACTCGTGTGGACTATTCTGTTGGGCGTTGTACATGCTACCTGTTCACTGTGTGTTTGTGACTGTCGCATCCGTGTGGACTACTCCGCCGGAAGCTACGCATGTCCTATTGTGTTGTGTGTCTCTGACAGAGTTGGGACTATTCCCTTTCGACTTGAGACTCACTTCCACCCTCTCCCTCTGCGATGAAAGAACCTTGACACAAGTAACACTAAGCACTCACCAGGCACGCGAACCTCGCTGTTCGAACACAAAGCAGACCACTCTCATGTGCTGACAAGCAAGAGCTAAGGAAAACCTTTAAGATAATGGCAACCGGGCCATCATACCGTATGGGACTCCTACACCAAACAGTGTGAGGTCTAGTTGGGACTTCATACCAGGGAGATCCATAAATGTTGGCAGGTACAGCACCATCAACATGTCCCACTGCACAACTGACCTTCAACTAGTTCTATTAACTGTTAGAACTAATTTAACTTAGTACAACTGAAAATAACTGACCTAGATTGCTACAAATTAGCAATTACACATGCATAACTGAACTCAAAGCCCTCTAACTTGAATTCACTGAGCTAACTGAGTGACAAGAACCATGTCACCTCAATTAACTGCCTCCAAGTTGTCTGTTGATGTGGAAATTTCGAATTTTCTCAATTTGACCAAGGTTAAGCCAAATTGTGTCTTTCTTGCTACACTTCTCAACAATCATCATCAAGAAATCAAGGTGATCTACCTCTCTTTCAGTCAAGGATCACTTTTGAAGGAAGACATCTTCTATCATCAACATCATCTAGAAAGGCATCAAGGTGAAGATATCACCATCAGGAAGCATCTTCACTTGACAAGTAAGTACCTCTATATTTACATCTGAATCTGCTATCAAAATGACTTCATTTTGCAAGGAAAGCAACAAGTTGGTTGGGTCATCAAATTTCCTTGCATGGAAGAAGAGGACATACTTGATCCTCATAGAAAATGAAGTCGTTGAACATGTTTAAGGTTCAATCACTAAACCTCCAAAAGAAGAAGCTCAAACTTTAGCTAGGTATATGAAAGGGAAGTAAGGGCTCAAAGGATTCTCATAGAATCCATCAAAGATCCCCTCATACCTTATGTTGCAAAATTGGAAACATCAAAAAAAATCTACAAGAAGTTAGTAGAATTGTTCCTTGTAAGCATTGTTGGAGAAGTCATATCTCTAAGAACCGAGCTATATAAGATGAAGGTACCAAAAGAAGAAGGAATAGCCTCATATCTCATGAGGGTGTCAGAAGTATGGGATCAACTGCAAGAGTTGGGCAAAATAATGTCCGATAAAGAGATGACCATAGTTGTGCTCAATGCACTACTAGAAGGATTGGATGTGACATCTCCATAGAGATGGTATGAAGACCCTGGTAAGGTCTGTAAAGGAAGGAGACCCTTAACATTAAAAGTCTTGGAGATGCGTTTATACAAGATGTTGATATTGCAAAAAGCAGATGTCATGATGAAAGGCCATCACAAAAGGTAATTTTGATTTGATCTTCAATTTTTTATTTTTGAACAACATATGGATGGGTTGATATAGGGTTACCGAAAAAGAGTTGTAGGTGTCCTCTACAACTAGCACTCTTGTGGTTGGATGGAAGATCCTGAAAGTAAACATGACTTGGAAGAGGAAGTAGTGTGAAGAAAAATCAGATGTGGACTAGAGGATCACTTTCTAATAAAGATAAGGATGACATGACTGATATGACTCGCAAAGGAAAGTTATGGATGGTCGATACCCTACGAAGAAGAACTAGAAGATGAAAGCTCCAGAATGATGAAACTGAAATTCATGACATTGAGAGGAGCTCAACAGCAACTAAAGGTACCAAGATCTCCACTAAAGAGCAGAAAGTTGCTGGAAACAAGTCCCTAATTAAGAGGGAGCTTAGACAAGTCCCTGGATAAGAGGGAGCTTGGGTACATTCCTTTTAAAGAAATGGGTATATCTTCTCTAGTTGAGAGGGAGAGATAGACACATCATTCTTGTCTTCATATTGTGAATAAAGAATGGAGGATTGGGTAAGCATTTGAGACTAATTCCAATACTCTTTGAGGATGTGGTAGGGTATCCAAGATAAGAGTAGTCGAAGAGGAAATTCCTTGAGGATGTGTTATTCCTAGATAGGAATTGCCCTAAAAAGGACATACCCTGTGAACACCTGGGTGGGGTATGTGCCTTGAGAGACAATGATGATGGTGTCTGTCAGTGATTGGTCTTGTCAACATTGTGCTATGATCTTGTGGAGAGATAGAGTTGTTAGTCAAGGCCTTGCTATGTGACAATGTTGATTAGTATGTTAAGATGCTTAGGCTTATCAATTAGACTCTTGTTATGAAAATTCATCAGATTGAAAATAACCAAGTACCTTTTATGGATTATGAATACCTCCCTAGTTAAGAGGGAGTGTTGAAATATGTAACTAGGTTCAGTCTTCATAATGACATATGTAATCATGATTTTGTGTATTTGATGTAATGAGAAAGATAAAATTATTATTGTTATTCATGAGGCATGGGTTTCATGATCAAGAGAAATTTATGTTGTTAATTTTAGATAACAATGGTATGTTCTATGCTTAAGAGCAATTTACTTCAATTTTTCTTATTAGCCCAATATCAATTTCGAGATTAGCAATCACATTAACATGATAGTAAATGCAGATAGAACATAAATAATAAACAGAAGACAAGCCAAGACAAGAGGATACAATATTTGGCGGATGCCAGGGAAAAACCCCAATGTGAGGAAAACCCTTTGATCAAATCTTCTTATTATTCTTCAAAAGTTCAGCAAAGAGTGCAATATGCAAATTTTACTTACCCAAACAAAGTCAAATATTTCCAGTCAAATTGCAGTCAACAAGATGCCCTAACCAGAAAGTCAATGTTGGTCTAATCAGCAAAATTACTCCTCCAAATCAGCTCGGTCAAACCCAATCAATTCGGCCTCCAAAGACAGTCCAAATCAGCCCAAAACAATCCTAAAGAAATCAGTCAAACTTGGTCAACGCATTGTCAAACCTCTGGTCAACGTTGGTCAACCTACCCATAAATCCTCGAAATTTGTGCAAAGAATGTGGCCTTGCCCAAACAGAAATTCTTCCAAGAAAAACACAATCAAACAAGGTCAAACGCTGCCCGGTCAACGCTGGTCAAACTTGCTGCAACTTGGTTAACACAGAAAATAGAAAACATGTTAAAATTGGCAACTAGGGCCAAACTCCATGTGGGTCATCTTATTTATGGCTGCTGATATTTTTCTTGGACCCCTCTCATCGAGAGGTGTAGGATTGATCTAAAGATCATCCGATTCCAACAAGTATTCATGGAGTTATGAATTTATTTGTGTTATAAGACAATTCGTCAAGGTCAACCAGCAACCAAATAAACCCCACATGTGCTCAACATTTTAGTATAAATAGAGGTGGCC
The DNA here is from genome assembly GCA_000404065.3 of Pinus taeda. Taxonomy (NCBI): domain Eukaryota; kingdom Viridiplantae; phylum Streptophyta; class Pinopsida; order Pinales; family Pinaceae; genus Pinus; species Pinus taeda. The sequence continues at coordinate 12,937 of APFE031001166.1, read as the reverse complement.
TTCAAGTCATTTCGACGCACACTTGGGATCTCTTCCTCTCTCTACTTGTATTTGGGTTTTAGTAGGAAGAGAGATCCTAAGGGATAACGTTGCCCTGAGCCAGAGGGCAGAAAGCCAAAACTGCCGAAAAAAATCGGAACCACCGGAAAAGTTGGAACTGCAGGAAAAGCCGAAAAAGTTAAAACTTCCGAAAAAGCTAGAACTGTCGGAAAAGTCGGAACTGCCAAAAAAGCCGGAACTACCGAAAAAGTTGGAACTGCTGGAAAAGCCGGAAAAGCCAGAACTGTCGGGAACTGCCAGAACTGCTGGGAACAGCCGGAACTGCTGGGAATAGCCAGAACTGCCAAAACTGTCAGGAATTGTCGGAACAGCCGGAGCATCTGCCTTCGAAGGAGAGCATCATGCATGGGACAACTAACTAACATTGGGACCGTTGTATGGTACTTAGCAGCAAATACACCAAGCATGCAATGTTACAGCTAGCATGCAAGGGACAACTAGCATGCAACAGCAAGCATGCTAAGGACAACAAGCATGCTAGGGACAACAAGCAAGCAAGATTCAACCAACACATAGGTCAATATGGCAACATGGTGCAGCAATGGCACATAATGCCGTACAGTGATGGGTACAATCATGATTAATGAACATGATGAGATGTAGCATAGTGATGATGGGTGCAGCATGGTGCAGCACGGTGAGGTGCAGCATGATGACAAAATGCAGCACAACGATAGGTGAAGGAGTCACCTTGGGGAATCAGTTGAAGCAGCATGTCTTCAACTGATCTCATGTATCATCTTCCTAGAGATGATCTATGCTCTTATCTAGATAAGTCAAAGTGTTGACTTCTGTTGTAAACGTACTATCTCTCTCTCTCTGTTGAACTATTGAAGAACATATAAGAAGAATTGATCAAGGGTTTCCCCACATTAGGGTTTGTCCCTGGCTAGCGCCACATCTTGTGTCCTCTTATCTTGTCTTGTCTTCTGCGATTTATGTTTATGTTCTATCTGCAGTTTATTTTAATGCTGACATGATTGATAATCTGGAAAATATATGGAGCAAACTGTGAAAATTGAAATAAATTGCTCTAAGCATAGAACATACCTAAAATTAACAAAACACAGTCAACCATTTGCACGTGTGGAGAAGAAGAAAGTTGCCCTGAAATTCGTACGACCCAATCAGATGAGGAGAGAGAGAGAGAGAGAGATGTGTGAGATGATGAATGTCCAAATGAGGCAGATGCTCCTTCTATTTATATGCAACATTGAGGGTGAACAGACATAACTTTTGGGCTTCTTGAGCCTACATTAGATTGTTGGCCGACCTTGACAATTTGTCCATATAATTCCATTTATACTTGTCAAAATGAGATGATCTTTAGATCAATCCTACACCTCTCAAAAAAAGGAATCCAATAAAAATATCAGCTCCATCATATGAGCTGTGCAAGGTGGAGTTTGGCACTAGTTGCCAATTTTAACACTCCCTCTCAACTAGGGAGAAATCCATCTGCTAAACCATCTGACAATCTGTACCATCTCTAACATCCCTGCTCTGTTGAACCATGAAGAAATAATGAAGAAGAAATGATCGAGAGTGTATCATATCACTCTCCACTGACCAGAAATCAGTCTCCATTGATCCCATATCAATATCAAACATCCTAGCATAGGGAGTACAGTAGTACACGATGCATCCATCGGTAGTACTATGGTCCCTATCCTCATTTCCCTACTCATTGGCCAAATGAGAGGTACTTCCCATGAGTCCCAGACTACATGGGTAAGATATATCGACAGGAGAAGGTGAACCACTCGTCCTACTCACATGCCATATGAGAAGGCGAACCACTCATCCTATGCATATATCAACCATCATGAGGTATCACAAGGGAAGGTGAACCACTCACCCTGTACACAGCGCACCACTAGGGGAAGGTGAACCACTCACCCTATGGTCGCTCATAGCTCCAAGAAGTACCCCAAGCCCCCTAGACCCCCAAAGCTCAATATTCAACTCAAACGGGACCCTCATAAGAGGCTATCTCCACGACTCCAAGTTGTTCACGGAAGGTTAAGAATTTGACCTTCCCCAGAGGCTTTCTAAGAATATCTGCGACTTGTTCATCAATCGCAATGTGAGGGAGCCTTATTGCTCCCTGTTGTACTATATCTCGGATAAAGTGGTACCTGATATCAATATGCTTGGAGCGGTCATGAAACACGAGATTTCCAGAAAGACAAATCCCACTTTGGTTGTCGCATTAGATCACGGTGGTATCCAGCACATGCCCAAACAGCTCACTAAAGAGCTTCCTCAACCAAACAACTTCAAAGGAGGCCATACTAGCAACAATATATTCAACCTCAACGGTGCTCAAGGCAACCGATTTCTGCTTCCTACTCATCCAGGATATTGAAGCAGAACCGAGTGAGAAGCAACATTTAGATGTGCCCTGAAGATATCTCAAAAGATTCTTGGTAGCAATCCAATATATGTGATGAGGCTCGACCATAAAATGACTCAACATATTGTTAGTCGAATAGGAGAAATAAGAGGAAAGAATTACACACATTCAGTTATATATTGACCAAGAAAAGAAACTGAATTCAAACACACGCAAATAGACACACAAGGATTTACATGGTAAAACCTCGACAGGGTGTCAAGGAAACATCCACGGGGCAAGAGATTGGAATCTCTATTAATTCAACAATGATTCTCCACGATTACATTTCTCGGGCATTCACTAGATTTTTACTAGTCGCCTCCGTTACATAACTACTATTTCGGTGTAGAACTAACTAGTTACATTTTACCCAGAATTACATAATTCGTTGTCAAACTAACAAACTCCACCTTGACAACAATTTTCCTAATCCCTTGCCCATGCTCATTCATCATCTTTTTTGCAAGCCAAGAGAAGCTAAACACCACCGCAGCTTCTCTACTGTAACTAGCTTTGTGAATATGTCTGCACAATTCTCTTATGTATGGACCTTTTGAAGAGCTACTTTTCCGCCATCGATCACATGTCTCAGAAAATGATACCTTACATCAATGTGCTTGGTTCTGCTGTGATAGGCAGGGTTTGTAGCCAAGTGAATAGCACTTTGACTGTCACAAAGTACATTCACTTTCTCCTGCGTCCTTCCAATCTCATCGAGCAGACCCTTTAACCAGATTGCTTCTTTACTGGCATCTGAAGCAGCTATATATTCAGCTTCGGTAGTGGACAACGCAACTGTTTCTTGAAGCTTTGACATCCAACTAATTGCTCCACCTGCAAGAGTAAAGACATAACCTGTAGTAGATCTTCTTTTGTCCAAATCACCTGCATAGTCAACATCTACATATCCGCAGACTGATCCTTCACTACCATTAAAGACAATGCAATGGTCACTTGTGCCTCTTAGATATCGAAGCACCCATTTCACTGCTTGCCAATGTTCTTTACCTGGATTTGCCATGAACCTGCTGACAACTCCAACTGCATGTGAAATGTCAGGTCTTGTAGATACTATCGCATACATTAAATTGCCTACAGCATTTGCATATGGTACATGAGACATATACTGCTTTTCTTCATCAGCTCTAGGACTCAAAACCGAAGAAAGCTTAAAATGGGAAGCTAGTGGAACATTAACAGGTTTCACACTATTCATATAGAACTTTTCAAGTACTTTCTCCACATACTTCTGCTGTGATAACCAAAGCTTACCATTTTTCCTGTTTGTGTGTATCTCCATGCCCAAGATACGTTTTGTTGCTCCAAGATCCTTCATATCAAACGTCCTAGAGAGTTGACCCTTTAACCTGTTGATCTCTTCCATGCTTTTGCTTGCAATAAGTATATTGTCAACATACAAAGCTAAGATAATAAATATGTCATTGAAACTTTTGAAGTATACACAATGATCATACTCACTTCTTATAAAGTTCTGGCTCACCATGAAGGAATCAAACTTCTTGTACCATTGTCTGGGAGACTGCCTTAGACCATACAATGATTTCCTGAGCTTGCAAACTAATCTTCTGTTGCGACCTTGTACAAAACCTTCTGGTTGTTCCATATATATCTCTTCATTCAAATCACCATGTAGAAAAGTTGTTTTAACATCTAACTGTTCTAACTCAAGATTAAGTAACACAGTTAGTGCCAACACAGTACGACTAGAAACAAGTTTTACAACTAGAGAAAAAATCTCATGAAAGTCTATACCTTCAACTTGAGAATACCCTTTTGCTACCAGTCTCGCCTTATACCTTTCGATACTTCCATCAACTTTCCGTTTTAGTTTGACGACCCATTTGCATCCAACAACACTTCTCCCTTCAGGAAGCTCTACAAGATCCTAGGTATTGTTCTTGGCTAAGGAGTCCATTTCTTCTTCCATAGCCGTTTTCCATTTTTCGCTATCTGTATCATCTACTGCTTCCTGATAACAAGAAGGTTCCCCATCTTCAGTAATCAAAGCAAAAGATGAAGCAGAATCTTCAGACCTTTTGGGAGTTTTCCTTTCCCTTGTAGACCTTCTTAGAGCAACTGGTCACTGAACTGGTTCAGAAACTTGAACTAGTTCAGAAGCTTCAACAGCTTCCTTTGTCTTCAACACCTTTTTCTCCAGAAGTCTCTCCTTCCTTTCAACTGTCACCGAAAGGTCTAGCCTCCAACTGAACTCGTTGATTTGGCGATACTTGTTCCTGTTCAATTCTTTCAACATTTGATTTTAAAAGAGAGGATTCATCAAATGTTACATCTCTACTAATGACTATCTTCCGCAATGTAGGATCCCACTACCTATATCCTTTCACTGCATAGTCATACCCAACAAAGACATAACATTTCGACTTTGGATCTAATTTTGAACGTTGATTTTTCGGAATAAGAGAATAAACATCACAGCCAAATATCCTCAAATGTGAATAGTCACAAGACTGACCTGTCCAAACTTCTTCCGGAATTTTACAATCAATTGCTACTGAAGGTGATCTGTTAACTAAATAAAAAGCAGTAGACATTGCTTCTGCCCACAACTCCTTTTGCAAGTTAGCATTGCTAATCATGCTTCTGGCTCTTTCCATAAGAGTCTGATTCATACGCTCAGCAACACCATTTTGCTGACGAGTATAAACAGCAGTTTCGTGTCTAATAATTCCCTCATCCTTACAGTATTGTTCAAATTCAACTGAAGTGAACTCACCACCATTGTCAGTTCTTAAACATTTAATAGATTTGCCTGTTCTTTTCTCTACCATTACTTTAAATTGTTTAAAGACATTTAATACATCAACTTTCCTTTTTAGCATATAGACCCAAACTTTACGGGAGTAATCATCAATAAATGTTAAAAATTACAGTGCACCTCCATATGACACAACAGGGGATGGCCCCCACAGATCAGAATGAATATAGTCTAAAACATCTTTACTATTATGATTTCCAACTTTAAATCTCTGTTTACACTGTTTTCCATACACACAACGTTTACAGAAATCTAACTTCAAGGATTTCAGACCGGGAAGAGATTTACGTTTGATCAGTATCTGAAGACCTTTCTCGCTCATATGACCCAATCGTTGATGCCATAGACGAGTACCTGCTTCTTCCTTTTCTGACGCAACCGTCGCTTCATTGACTTGAGTACTTCTTTTTAACCTGTAAAGATTTCCAACCTTTTCTACCTTCATAACCACAAGGGCTCCTTTAAAGCTTTCAAGACACCATCTTGACCTGTAAACTTATAACCATCTGAATCCAACACTCCCAGAGAAATCAAATTTTTCTTCAAATCAGGTACATGTCTAACACTAGTTAATGTTTTAACTGTGTTATCATACATCTTAATCCTGATATCTCCCATCCCAATAGTCTGACATGACACATTGTTACCCATAAACACAGAACTACCGTTTACATTTTTATACGAAGTAAACCAATTTCTATGTGGGAACATGTGATGCAAAGCACCAGAGTCTAACAGCCAACTATCTAAACCCTAAGAGACATTACATTCAGGTGAAGTTTCATCTATCATACATAATTCTTTAGCAGATAAAACTTCGTCTATCATACCTGAATCGACCTGATTCGCTTCCTTCTTCGGGTTTTCAGATTCCTTTCGTTTCCAACAGTCCTTCTTCAAGTGTCCAATTTTATTGTAGTTCCAACATTTTGCCTTACACTTCTTTCCCTTCGATTTCGATCTAGAAGACCCCCTTGGTTTTTCTCCTCTTTCCTTTGAGCGTCCTCTAGCTACCATGGCTTCTGATGCAACTGTTTCAGTGCTGGATTTCCTTCGTACTTCTTCAGACAGGAGAGCTCCCACGACTGATTCAAAATTCAAAGAATCAGCAGCGCTCAAGCTGATTGAAGTTACGAAGTGATCCCATGATTCAGGTAGAGAACACAACAAGGTTATGGCTTTATCTTCTTCCTGTATTTTAACTTCCATATCTGTTAATTGACATATTAGTGTATTAAAAACATTCAAATGTTCTGCAACGTTTGAACCTTCTTTCATTCGAAGACTGTATAACTGTCTTTTCAGATAAATACTGTTGGTTAATGACTTTGTCATATATAGTTTTTCAAGTTTTTCCCACAATCCTGAAGATGTAGTCTCTTCAACAATATTGAAGAGAACTTCATCCGCTAGGCATAACCGGATGGTACTGAGAGCTCGGGCATCCAAGTCCTCCCAGTCTGAAGTAGTCATGGTTGCAGGTTTCTTAGGTTCCCCATCCAATGCCTTGTGCAACCCTTGTTGCACAAGCAAATCCCTAAACTTCAATTTCCAAAGAGGAAAATTGATCTTTCCGGTGAATTTCTCCACCTCGAATTTTGCATTCTACATCTTGGCCATTTTCTGAGGTTTCAATCTTCAGTCTAGGGTTTAAAAAAAAATATTTCAATTGTCTCCTTCCAACAAAAGGATTTCCAATGCCAACAAAGGATTTCCAAGTTTTAACTCTCCCTACTTCAATTTTCTTGAAAATGTCCACAAATTGACTTAGAACCCTACAAAAATTTGCTGAATATTTTTCAGGGAAAAAACCTTTGTTTTTCAATTCAAAGACAACCCTTTAACAACCCAAAATTTATTTAACAATTGCTGAAAGGAAAAAAATGATATCCGGTCTTTCATGTAGCTTTGACCAGCACAGAATTCCTCGATCTCTGGTACGCAATAGCACCATAGTTCCGGCTATCTCTGCTCCACCACGCAGAGGGTAGTGGCGTTCTGGTCTTCGCGCAAGCCACTCTTCCTTTCTTACACGTGCTCCTCACGCAGGTAGATAACGGGCCTTACGCAGGCTCTGATTAAAAAAAAGAAACTGACTTCACGCAGGAAGATTCTGATCTCGGATCTTCACAACTTCACGCAGGCTTCGGATCTTCACGCAGGCTCTGTGCCTCACGCAAGTCCTCACACAGCCTCTCACGTAGGCAGATTCGGGTAGTTTTTTTTTTGTAACAAAAACTTCACGCAGACTCTGGCCTCACGCAGGTTCCAGTCTGCTCCTCAGCCTTCTGACAGGATTTTACATAGTGCTCTGGTCTTCACTCGCTTGCTGGCTCTTCAACCTCATGCTCGCTGGCCCTTCAACTTCACGCTCTGATACCAATTGTTGAATGAATATGGAAATAATGAAGAAAAGAAACTAAACTCATTCAGTTATACATTGACCAAGAAAAGAAACTGAATTTAAACACACACAAATAGGCACACAGGATTTACGTGGTAAAACCTCGACATGGAGTCAAGGAAACATCCACAGGGCAAGGGATTGGAATTTATTAATTCAACGATGATTCTCCACACATACATTTCACGGGCATTCACTAGTTTTATATCTTCGATGTCCGTTACATAATTGACATTTCGGTATAAAACTGACTAGTTACATTTTACCCAAAATTACTAATTCGTTGTTAAACTAATAGCTTTAAAGGCATCTATGTATCTGTCCATGGATTCATATTATAACAGACAAAAGCATGCCTCTAAAATTTGGAAATCAGGGTATTCATTTTTGTATATTCTCTGCTCTGCATTTCACAATCTAAAATTAAAGGGAAAAAAAATTAAATAAATCTGTCAATCAGACCATGCAAACACGAAAAAATGAAAGAGGAAAGAGACACCAAATACAATTAAAGTCGATCAGGCTGCTAACAACCAAACAGGGTCTCGGAAAGATAAAGATTGAAAGAGAAACTCAATGATGTCATAAATTTTCACTTGAGATCACTACAAAACCTAGAAGCAATCCAACCACAGAAAGCTGAACTTGCATTTAAAGATTAAATTGTCCACAAACGGGGTAACCCAAGGCCATCATCTCCAGGGCATGATCCAGTTTGTAGATATATAATACCTTCAAAGACAAACTATCTGTCAATGGATTCACATTAAACTAGACAAAAGCATCATCTCCTGGGTAGGATCCATTTTGTTGATATATATAAGCTATAAAGGCATCTAAATATCTGTCCATGCACTCACATTAAACTAGAAAAAAGCATGCCTCAAAAAAATTGGAAATCAGGGGATTCATTTATGTTTGTATATTCTCTGCTATGCATTTCACAATCTAAAATTAAAGGAAAATAAATAAAGCCACATAGAGAAAAAAACTACAATGACTCATTTTGGCCAAAGAATAAAACATCAAAGATTCAGTGGTGTTGGCATATTCGCAACTAGTTAGCCATCACCTTGTTCATGGATCTTTGCCTAAGGATTACTAGTTACAAAGCATTATTGATCTAATCAAGAATTTGAAACAAGTCTTGTTTACTATTAGCTTCTTTCATGTGTTGAGAATGAACAATTTTGTTGCAGATTTTTTGAATTGCCAATAAAAGTGTAAACTTGGACGCAAGAGTCCTAATGAGAAATGGTAGTCCTTCCCTAACAACTATTCCTTAAAAATGGGTCTGTTATGCAATGTAAATTATATTTGTATTTGCAAGTCTTTTGGAGAATCTACACCCTTAAAGACCATGTGTCCTTCAGGATAATAAAGCAGCTAATAGATATTGAGAATAAAGAACATTGTGATGTTACTAGCCTTAAAGGTTTTTAATTTTACTCACATGTTGTACAAGTCGTGATCCAAGCACATAATTTGATTTAATGCAATATTCCCATCACAGTTAAAAAAAAAAACTATTTAGGCAAAGTCCAAGTTTAAATTCAATTCATTTCCGCTATAATCTTTTGGGTAGTGTTAATGACTTGAAAGCTAATGTTTAGTAGGAAACTTTTGACTTAGCAAGACCGAAGACAATTATTTATACACATGAGGTATTTTCACTCAAAGAATCATCTATCCTTCTAGATTTATCGTAATAAACCAACGTCTTATTAGGTATTTGAAACTGGGTGGGGAGAATGCAAGAATAATTTAGGGATATTGGCTTTCGTGCAAATATTTATTGGGTTAAAACCCTCCTCTTTTGGTTATTGATCCAAAATGGATTTTGGATCGACTCCTAAGTCTAAGTGTTCCTCACAGAGGAAAATGAAAGTCCAAGGAAGTTCTTGGAAATAGCACCACGACAGAGATATTTTCATTCTGAATACAACTTGAATGGGCAAAAATGAACTTAGGATGCAGAAGTTATCGCAGAAAGAAGATGCCCTTTGTTCTTTGGAAAAAGAGGCAAAATCCCCTAAAAACGGCAAAAAACCTTATAAAGGGGAATCGCATCGAAGATGGCCCAAGAGGCAGACTTAAGAGGAAAGGGAAGAGATCCCCGATCTCCGATCTTCGATATATTGGGTCAGAGATAGGCCTGTGTTCGATGGTGGGACCTCGAGAAATGTGATTACAATCGTCGATATCCACGGATCGGCATTGGCGATGCCACGAGTAAAGGTAAGGAACCCGGGCCGATGCGATATTGTGATCGCGGATATCGGTGGATAGACATCGGTGATGGCATGAAACAAGGGACGGACCCTCGGGCCAATGCGACTTGCGATTGCGATATATCGCATCGCAACGTCGCGTCACAGTGATATAAAAGGGTGATAACATGCCAGACCCGACGGACTTATAAGCACGACTTTATAACATTTGATTTTCGCCATAAAGGGACTTTTCTGTGTATTAACGAATTTCGATGTAAAAACCAAAATACAAAGGAAAGACACCCGAAGCGATAAAGCCGGACCTGAAAGGGAATTATAAGCGTGATTTATAAAATTTGAGTTCCGTAAGCGAGATTTCGGGGGGGCCTTAGGCGGTAAATGGTATTGGACTGGCTCCGCGTAATCCTATACAATGAGCGACACATGGCTAGTGGAGGAGAGAGGAAAACTGCCTTTTTGGGCGGGTAACATCTGTACCTTTAAGCCACCCGAAATCGCATATTGACCATTGGATCGGAGATCCCGTAGATCGACGGTGGGGCTTGTGAAAGTGACCCAAGGTGGACTCGATATGATTATAGGGTGGATGCAATAAATTTTCAAGTCCAATAGAAAGAGCTATGTCGAGTTTTTCACGTATTTCCTGTGTATTTGGGATTTTACCCAAAACGCTTATGCGTTGTGATATGTTGCCTAATGGCGGACCCAATAGGGATTTTAGGGGCAATTGAATGGAATTTCATGTTTGAATTTCACATCTGATAGTGTATTTTCTAGAAATCTCTGTGTAATTAAATTTTCTCCATTTTTGGGTTTTTGCCTAAGAGAAGGCCCCAAAACCTCTGTAACCGCTCCAGATCCTCATGCCACGCTGCAAGCAAGCGTTTTTACAGGCAATGATGCATTTTTAAGCCACAAAGCCACAGAGCCATATGGCTAGTCGAACTGACAAGGAGCAGGGAAGTCGCAAAGGCGCAGAGATATGATGATACGCAGAGAAACGGCTGGGGTAGCCGAAATGTCGGAAAAGTACCTCAAAGGAGGTAGAGAGCTCAATTGAGAGCAGGCAAAAGCAAGAGAGCAGAGAGAGTGAAAAGCTAATGCGCAAAGCAGCTGAGGGAGTCTTTGGAGTCACTTGGAGGTCAAGTGAAAAGCTAGAGAGCTGAAAGTTGCAGAAAGCCAAAGCCAGAGCCAAAGAAGCCAGAGCTCAAGAGCCAGAGCCAGAGCCGAGAGCTAGAGCTAGAGCTGAGCGCCAGAGCCAGAGCCAAAGCGAGATTCTAGAGCCAGAAAGTTGAGAGATTTAGAGCCAGGGGATAAGATGGTGTTCTGAACTCATTATGTTCTGTGTAAACTAGTGGAGTTGAACATGGAGCTTGCAAAAGAACTTAGACCATAATCCCAGAGAGCCTAGTTGAGTTGATTAGAGCTCAAGGAGATGTAGCCCAAGAGTTTTGGGTGAACTCCACATTAAACTTGTTGTCTTGTGTGTGATGCTAATTTTCTGCATTGTTTCACTATTATATGTTTTATATCAGTTTAAGAAAATCAATTTATAGCACATAAACAATTTAAACCAACCATAAGCATACACGTTATTTTCAAGCACATATTTAATTTTGCATTGGTTAATCATAAAGACTTGGGAATATTTAAGCTTTGAAACTGGGAGAGGTGCTTGTAAGTTAGACAAGAATCCTAAGTGCCCCATTTTCAAATCAGGTGGTATTAGAGCTTAAGATTGGTTAACCTCACCTTCAAGAAGGTGATATTAAAGTTGGGTATACCAAAGCAAGTGGTATCAACTCAGAATGCTTGATTGACAGAGCAAAGATTGCTTGTCTGAAGGGTGTTTGACAATCGAATCCTTGACTGATTGATTGCCTGATTAATTGTATGCTTGTTTTGCAGACTGACTATTGTTTGAGTTTGTAGAGGTGAAGGGAAAGATATTGATAGCTCAGTCCAGGAAGGACAAGAAGGAAGAAGAGCTGAAGGCATTCTTCTTATACCAAAGGACCTCAAAGAAATCCTTGAAGCACAAGAGGTTTGTTGCAAAAGGTTGCTGAATAAGCTCTTTATTAATCTTGTTTGAAGTTCTTTGTTCATTTGCATAATGACAACTTCTACAAGTGAGTCGTCAAATTCCCCCTTCATCACAAGATCCTTTGATGAAGACATGAAGCAAAACTTGTTCACCATGATCGATATGGTGAGGGAAATGTATGAGGATGGAAGGAAGAGTAGCATACTTAGAGAGAAGTTGAATTCCGTGGAGGAAGAGAAGCAGATGCTTTCTGACAAATTGCAGGAAATGGATATGCAACTTCATATTGCAAATATGAACCTGAAAAGGATGCATGAGTTGGAGATAGAACCCTTTGTTGCCAAGGAAGCCTTAGTCAAGTATCAGCTTGAAGAAGAGGTAAATCATTCTAGTTTGTCTTCAAATTCTTCTAAGAATGCTTACATTGGTTCTTTTGAAAAACATACTAGAGGCATAGGTTCCAAGCTAATGTCAAAGATGGGCTATGAAGGAAAAGGCTTGGGTAAACATGCACAAGGTATTGTTAAGCCAATAATAGTTGAGGAAAGGCCTAAGTATTTGGGTCTTGGCTATGGACAAGCTTATGGAGAGAGTTCCAAAGATGCCATGAAGACCATTCAAACAACTCCAAGGAGGAGTTGCATTGCAGGTCTTCAAGAGTGTGAAGATTGTATTAAGGAGGAATGCAATAGCTTGAAACATCATTTGCAAGATGTAGGTGTTCAGAAGCACACACTTGAACCAGAGAGTTGTGAAAACTCTAACAACCTTGAAGAGATTGATGGTGTTCCAAAGGGAGCCACTTCTTCATTCAATTCACCTCCTCATAAAGGCAATAAAGGTGAAAGAGAAAGGTATAAATCTGGCTCTAGACATATTCCTTTTGATTATGTAAAGCATGGTAAATTTCCACATAGATATGGGGAAAGAATTGCATGTTCCTTTTGTGGTTTGGATAACCATCATGTTTCTAGATGTTGGAAGAGAATGGCCACATACA
>APFE031001164.1:229094-273741 GCA_000404065.3 Pinus taeda | reverse complement strand
ATAGTAACAATATGGGCACTGCATGGGTACATCAATATAATAAGTGGGTTGTACTAATAAAAATAAGGGGTTACACTAGTAGTATAGGGGTCTAACTATTGTTGGACCCCTCCTCAGAACCCTGGCTTCGGGCTCTACTAAAGAAACCCAGAAAAACCTAGAAAGCTTTTCTGAAATGGTCGACCCCCAAAAATCACCCCCTTGGGGTTCTGCGCAATTCCTCAAAGACGCTGATGAAACTGTCGCTGAAACGCTGATGAAACTGCTGTTGAAATGCTGATGAAACTATTGTTGGAATGCCAATGGAAATACCTTGCCCGAGCAAGCACTGAAAGTCCCCCGAGGCTAAGGGTGAGATCTTCGAACGGAGACACTCAATGCACTAAATAGTGCTGCAGACTAGCTAAACAACCAGCGTGCTCTAAGTCGAAATGACTATCACAAATGCTCATAAACAGAATGATCAAAATGAGGGGGCTCCTCTCTCCTTTATAGCCTTTGCCTCTCTCAATCTTAAGGCTCACCTCCTCCTGTGTGATTCCTCTCTTGCCATGTGTTTCTTCGCTTCTGCACAGTCCCTCCATGTGTCTGCGTGGGCTCCATTTCTGCTTCCCCCTTTAGCCCCCTTGCCTCCCCTCTAAGTCACAATGTTGTGCTACTAGGAAGTGACTTTTTATTCTAAAAGTGAGTTATGTCCCCCGTCCTCACTTTTTTTTATTTACAAATAACTATAGAAGGCAAAAATTGAACAAAATCTAATATTCTAATTAGCCATGGCTAATTAGGAATATTACAGAGAAGAAGATGACTACTGAAAGTCATAGCAGAGGTTCAGAGAGAAGCTACAATAGAAGAAAGATGAAGAAAGAGGATGCCAAGGTAAATGGCAAGAAGATGAGTCAAGAGAAAATTGACAAAGAGATTGCAGAGTTAAAAGAAGAACTCGATGCATTAAGGAGGATACTTAAAGAAGACCAGAGACTAGGTTGGGTCTTGAGAAAGAAGCCAGTAAGGTGGCATGAGATGTAGAGAAGGCTACAACAAAAACAAGTATGGTGGCTGAGGGAAAAACTCAAGGAAGTTGAGTTGGAAATGGAAGAGTAAATTTGTGAACCAGAACAAGGAGAAATTCTGGGAGAAAGTGAAGACTACACTGAAGATAAAGAATGGATATCAAGTGAAGATCTCATGGCCTATTGGGGTAGTTCAAAACAGCATGAGGAGATGTTGACTAAAGATGAAGACTCGAAGACTGAAACTTCAAGTGAGACCAAAAGGTTTGATGATTTTAAATCTGACAATTTGTATATGTTTGCAGGTGAAACATGTGAAGAAGGACAATTTGCTGATATTGTCATAAAGGAGAAAGAAGACAAGCAGAATCTAAATTCTGTTCTGGAAGAAGATAAGATAGATAGGTCTCATATGCAGTTGCGGGAAGATATCAAGCAACCAAGTGAAGGACTTGAGGAGATTGAAGAGGAGACAATCGAAGAATTTATGAGTCATAAAGAGAAATTGGAACAGCAAGGAGATATGATGGCTGAAGCATCCAATGAGACCATAGAGTCTTATGCTTTTAAAACTGATAGTTTGTGTATGATGGCAGGTATTGTAGGAGAAAAGCAGCCTTTTGAAGATATCTTCAGAGTAGATGAAGATCTAGAAGTAAAAGGTGACAAAGAAAACTTCTCAGAAGAAGAAGAATTTGACTGCATACAGAAGAAAAAGTTTATGGAGGAGTCTAAAGAATTGTCATATAGATGAGGAATCAAGATCTTATTCTGATGAAGAATGAAGAAATATTTTCTCAAAAAGGTAATCAAATAAGTTTGATTAATGTTATTGATGAAAAACAAATACAGGAGAATGTTAATGCTGATGGTGAAGCAAAGATAACTCTGGGAGAAGAGTTATAGAGGAACAACAAGGTAAAATGTATTGAAGAAAAGGAGACTATGTTAGCTGAAAACATAGTAAAGGATCATCAATACACCATGATGATAGGCACAGTGGAAATATGCATGGAAGCTGTTGAGGAAGAAGGACGTCTACTGAAATATGTTAAAGAAGTCTATGCAAAAGACTTAGCAAAGGGAGAAAGAACACTAATAAATGAATGTGATGTAGAGGATAAAAATCTATTGAACCTGTCAGAAGTATGAAGAAGTATCTTTCAGGAGGTAAAAACTCTGAAGTAAAGAAGGATGGATAATGTCTCTTAAATGAGAGAAGCAGTGATTTATTGCAGTAGAAATAACAAAACAATGCATGGATGTTTGAAGATGTGACAACACAGGAACAAGTTTTTGTGAAAGAAGGAGATGAAGTTCAGTCTGAAGAACTGATATTTGAAGCAATAGTTGAGACTGTTGAACCTTATGATTTCCAAACTAATAATTTGTGTATAAATGCAAGAAACATAAGTGATGATGAAATACTTATGAAGTGTCACAAAGAGATTGCATTGCTAGAATATTTGTTGAGAAATTCAGAGTATGACAGTGTGATTGCAGAGGAAGAAATTCATTTCAGTGAACAAGGGTAGAGAGAAACCATAGAAGCAGATGGTATAGAAGAGAGACTAGTGGGACAATCTCATGAATTCTTTTGAGAATTCAAATCATCATACTGATGTGCTGATAGAAGGGAAAGAAACAGAGCAACAAACTAAATTGTTGCCAAAGGAAGATAAGGCACAAAAGTCTTATGTTTTTTATGTTAACAAGTGTTTCGTGAGTGCAGGTTTTGTTGTAGATGCTGGAGGAGATTTGGCACAGGTGAACAACCAAATAAAGATGAGAGAAGAAGAATCTGTGGAAGAATTCAATCCATGGAACAAAGATGTTAAATTGTTGGAGAGAGTGTTGGACAGTCATGATTCAGTCATGAAAGAGGTAAGGATGATAGGGAGGAAATCAGTATAGCCAGCATAGGAGTCACAACAAAATTCAGCATAAGAGTTAGCATAGAAGTCATCATAGCAAGCAAGGCAAAAGTTGGAGTAAACAAAGCAAAAGTTGGAGCAAAAATAACAGAACAAGAAGAAGAACAATAGATTGAAGAACTAGTGGACAACAGCAACAACTTGAAGCAAAGAGAAAGAGGAAGAAGTAAGTGGCAGAAAATGGACTTGTCCAAGGATGAACTGGAAAAGGAAATTGAAGAAATGTGGCAACTGATGATGAAGCAGTCCAAATGGAGGAAAATGGTAGCAACAAGAAGCATGATCAATCATAGTTTGAACCTGATTGAAAAGAAGAAGAAGATGGAGCAAAAGACAGCAGAAGTGCAACAACAACAAAGGAACTAGACATTTGGGTAGTTACAAAACAAAGTATGGGATCCAGGAAGACAAAGACCAGAAGACGCATGATCAGGAGATCATGAATATTTTCTGCTTTGGGAGTCTGATGCAGGAGCATTCAACCCAAGAGAAAATCATTATAAATAAGTAGACATAGGGGGTCATGTATCTTTAGAGAAGTAGTCTCCTAAGTCTCAAGTTAATGTAATATTTAGGCTTTAAGTGATTTAATTAGATAATGGAGGAAGTTGTAAATGCTCTCAAATAAATGAGAACATGAGTGGTGAATAAATGGCAAGAGTCAGAAGTCAATTAGGACTCTTAGAACAATTCATGATTCGAGGGACAAGAGAGAGCTTTTAGGAATTAAATAGAGATTGGAAGTGGACATAGAGGACAGAGAGGATTTAGGAGTCGAACCAGGACGAGTTCAGCAAAACTTCCCGGCATATATGTAAGCCTACGGGTAGAGCTCAAAAGGAGGCCACTGATAGCAGAAGAACAAGCCTGTGCAAGACATAGAAGTCTTGATTCTAATCTTTTGGTTATGCATATATATACAGGGTTTTATTCCTGACTGTGTTAGAGTGTGTGAATTGAGTGTTTTATGATTGATTGTGGTGTGAACTCGTAGGTTCTATAACATGCTGCAAACAGAGTTCTATAGAACACTCAGGGAGAGCAGAATGATTCAGAGGAATCATAAAAGAATCTTAGAATCCAATTGAAGAGGCAGAGTGAAGCTCTAGATAAAAGGAGCGAGGTGAGAACTCGCTGGAGAGTTTAAGCTCTAAGATAGTGTGCAGTGTAAGCGGAAGGGCGAAACCTTGAAAAAACTCTGAAACCATAGAAATCCAAAGAAATGGCGTAAAATTTAAGTTAAGCAGAAGAACGGAGAAGTGATGAGGGATGCACAGGAGCCGTTTGATCTGGAAGATCAGCAGTCCAGATGATGTCGCTAAGGAGTGAAGCGAAATATCGTATAGACGGGATTATTCATAAAGATTAAGTTCCGCAAGTGTAAAGCCCAATTTACACTAAGAAATGGTGCAAAACACAGTCGGAATTGAGTTCCAGACTTGAAATATTATATAGAGTGGTCTAATCCATATCGGGTCTGTAAAGACTGATCGGATCGGTGATTTGAAGTGGTAAGGGTCCAACTATATAAAGAGTGATTGCGATAATACAATAGATCTTGGACCATCAGATCGAGAGTCCAAATTGACGGTCTAGAAGTGATCGCTTATCGCATATTGGTGTCGGCGGAGATCGGAAGTTATAGCGGAAAGGCTCGAAGGAGGCGGACTCGACGGTAATTATAGTTGCGGGTTTAATGTTTTTGAGTTCTAGACTTTATGTCCGGTGGGGTTTTCCTTTGGAAACGGGATAGTGAAGAATTAAACGCCGATAGTGTATTCCGGGAAGTGAGAGTCGCATATCAGAGTTGAAGAAGGGATGAGGCATACATGTATGTATGACTCGCGGAAGAGCCGATAGTGATTGCGATAGAGGTACAGCCTCGAAATCTATGTAGAAGTCGTATGGAAGGCGGAAAAAGGGATGATTTGCATACGTTTTCCTTTGTAAATGGTTTATGAGGAAAATGGCACCGATAGAGAATTTTATGCGATAAACATTTGTTAGCCAAGGTTTAGAGAGGTAAAGGTCGCATATGTGTTATATAGAGGTTTTAAAGGGTTTTTAGAGTCCCGATAAGAAAGATTTGAGGAAGGCTTTAACAAAAGGGATAATGAATGTTATAAGGAGGTGAATAGTCCCGATAGGAGGTTTAGGCGGGGTGATTGAGTTCCAATAAAAAAGAACTGGTGGAAAAAGGGCCTTAACCTGTAGAGGTTGAAAATTTGACTCCCTTGAGAATCAAATACCTGGGACATATGTGTTTATGCAATTTTTATGCATACTTTGGGTATGTGCGAGGGTAACCCTACATCAGACATGCAGGTGGGATGGGTGGAGAAGGTACTTGGTCGGTTCCTAAAGCTACCAGTAGAGAGAGTATCAATGAAAAAAAAACAAGGTACACTGGGTAGTCTTCATTTGGGTCGAAGTTCACAGTTACTCACCTCAGAACACTATATAAACCTATTAGTTGAGTCTAAAAAAAAAATTGAAATGGAGGAATTAAAACATAAAAAGAAGGATCTAGCCAAGGAGAAGAAGACAACAAGGATTATTGCAACACAACGTCGAACAGATGAAAGGATTAAAAGAGATAAAGCAAGGCAAGAGAAGGACCAACAAAAACAAATGGAAAGACAAGAAAAGGAATCGAGAAAGGCACAATAAATGCTTCAAAAGGAACAAGGAATTATCTATATGGTTGAAAATGATGCAAGCATAGCTAATGAAACCAGGATTATGTCAAACAAATTGGACAATATTGCAGATGATACACCATTATTCCAAGACCTCATAAACATTTAAGTGCCTCACTATCAAAATGAGGGTTTACCCACTTGCCTTATTCCTACCAGAGGAGGTGTCAATTCTATGTATGCTCGTCACACACCTCCAGTTAATGCAGGGGTTAGTAGTGAAAACGTGAGGTATGGTTACTCAATTCCTCCATGGTTGGAAGGTGCAAATTGGACTCAATCATATGGCAGCGATCCACCATTTCCTAATCAACCCTTTTTAGGTAGGCCAACCTACCTGGCTTAAGCAGGTAACTCAGGGAGTTTTGGCACTCAAGATTCTCAAGGCCATAAAGAATAGGGGTGCCATATGTTTTTGGTTGTAACCACATTATGATGTGGATTTTGGATAGATTGTCTCTTTTTCTTGTCACAGAAAGAATTTGACTTACAACCTAGGTCGTTTTATTTCATACTATTTGCGACATTGTAACCAAAATCCATTTTAGAAGGAACATCTATAGTCTATTATAATGTAGAAATATTACCTCAGAATGCAAATGGGATTTTTTGTTATGCCTCTACACACCAAATGATTTACAACACATTTATAACTGAGTTGTAAATATGATGACAAATGAGTGAATAATGAAATCTTTAATAAGTCACTTATTTTAATATGAAAATTCCATAAAACAGTGAACAGTAAAAGTACCTAACCTCACACCACATATGGAAATTTGAAGAGAATAATCAATATTAAAAAAGATAAGTTAGATATTTTTAAAGAGAAAATAATGGGGAAAAAAATGGAATTATAACTAAATATCAAAAGACTAAAATTAAATTGCAAGGACAATTAGAAAAGATATAGGGAAAATATAATTATAAAAATTTTCAACTCTAAATTTTGGGACAAATTAAAATCCCTTAGAGTTAATGACTACAATGATCATGGAGAAAAACAAAAAATTGACAAAGAGGAATCTGCTCCAACAAGCTAAAAAAACTTTTAATGTTATTAAAAGAAGCATTGAACATTTTAGGAATAAGTTCAATAATATGGGAGAAATGGTTATACCAACTTGTGGATTTTTCTCTTTTTATATACTGTAGCAATTGAAATTCATTAATATATAAAAGTTACATAGCTATTAGTTTCATATTCACAAATAACCTAGCATTCCATACATCAACAAATATGGAGATAGAGCAATAAATACGCTCCTCAAGATGGCAAGTTACAAAAGGACAACTTAGATCCATCTAATATAAACTCAAGAAGGCAATAGATTAAATCTCACGAAAACCAAAACCATTTCCAAAATGACATAAAATCCAAATTTCTCCACAAACCATATGCCACAAAGGAATGAAACAACAATACACAAGTACATTCATTCCAACCCAAAGATCTTTTAACTGTACATTCGTTCCAACCCAAATATTAAGTGCAATTACACCTTTTAACTGTAAGTGTTAGAGAAGAAGGAATTAGAAAATGAATTTCACAGATTAATGTAGTCACTGCATTTAAAGTATCTGTCTAAGAATTTCAAATGTGAAATCTATGCATATTATCATAGACTCTATTCCAAACAATACATAAATGAATTAAAACACAATGTAAATGGGTTGGTCTACCCACTATGAGCATCAAATTACCTTTATAATTCAATGTACTTCCAATTAAAACATAATACAAATGGGTAATGCACTCCCGACATTGAAATTCCCTTATAACCCAATTTACTTTGAATCCAAACACAATGCAAAGTTGCTGCTATAAATCAATTTACCTCCAATTATGCCAACTATGGACATTGAATTACTCTTATAAATGAATATAAAGTGCAAATGGGCTGGTAGACTAGCCCACTATGAGCATCAAATTACCTTTATAAATCAATGTACTTCCAATAAAAACACAATACAAATGGGCAATGCACTCTAGGCATTGGATTTCCCTTATAAACCAATTTACTTGAATCCAAACACAATGCAAAGTTGCTCTTAAAAATCAATTTACCTCCAATTCAAACACAATCAATTGGGTTGTCAGCTATGGACATTGAATTACTCTTATAAATGAATATACTACACATTAAATGCAATGCAAACACTTGACTTGATAGCAAAAAAGTTCCCATAATCATAACTTTTACGCAAATGTAGAGCAAAAAGATTTGTCCAATTTGACAATGATTTTTCCATATCATTGCTTTAACATAATGCAACAATACATAAATCGCAGTCCTTGTACTGGCCATTGCATATGATACCAAATTTTGGGACAAATTAAAATCCCTTAGAATTAATGACTACAATGATCATGGAGAAATAAAAAAAATTGACAAAGAGGAATCCGCTCCAACAAGCTCAAAAAACTTGTAATGGAATTAAAAGAAGCATTGAACATTTTAGGAATAAGTTCAATAATATGAGAGAAATGGTTATACCAACTTGTGGATTTTTCTCTTTTTATAAACTGTAGCACTTGAAATTCATTAATATAGAAAAGTTACATAGCTATTAGTTTCATATTCACAAAGAACCTAGCATTCCATACATTAATAAATATGGAGACAAAGTGATAAATAAGCTCATCAAGATGGCAAGTTACAAAAGGACAACTTAGATCTGTCTGATATAAACTCAAGAAGACAACAAACTAAATCTAACCAGAACCAAAACCATTTCCAAAATGACATAAATCCAAATTTCTCCACAAACCGGATGCCACAAAGGAATGAAACAACAATACACAAGTACATTCATTCCAACACAAACATTAAGTGTAATTACATCTTTTAACTGTAAATGTTATAGAAGAAGGAATCGTAAAATGAATTTCACAGATTAATGCAGTCATTGCATTTAAAGTATATGTCTAAGAAGTTCAAATGTGAAATCTATGCCTATTATCGTAGACTCTATTCCAAACAATACATAAATGAATTAAAACACAACGCAAATGGGTTGGTCTGCTCACTATGAGCATAAAATTACATTTATAAATCAATGTACTTCCAATTAAAACATAATACAAATGGGTAATGCACTCTCAGCATTGAATTTCCCTTATAACCCAATTTACTTTGAATCCAAACACAATGCAAAGTTGCTCTTATAAATAAATTTACCTCTAATTCTGCCAACTATGGACATTGAATTACTCTTATAAATGAATATACAATGCAAATGGGTTGGTAGACCAGCCCACTCTGAGCACCATATTAACTTTTTAAATCAATGTCCAATTAAAACACAATACAAATGGGAAATGCACTCCAGGCATTGAATTTCACTTATAAACCAATTTACTTGAATCCAAACACAATACAAAGTTGCTCTTATAAATCAATTTACCTCCAATTGAAACACAATCAATTGGGTTTTCAACTATGGACATTGAATTACTCTTATAAATGAATATACTACACATCAAATGCAATGAAAACACTTGACTTGATAGCAAAATAATTCCCATATTCATAACTTTTACGCAAATGTAGAGCATAAAGATTTGTCCAAGTTGGCAATGATTTTTCCATATTCATTGCTTCAGCATAATGCAACAATACATAAATTGCAGTCCTTCTACTGGCCACTACATACGTTACCAAATTTTGGGACAAATTAAAATCCCTTGGAGTTAATGACTATAATGATCATGGAGGAAAAAAAAATTGACAAAGAGGAATCCAATCCAACAAGCTCAAAAAACTTGTAATGTAATTAAAATGCAACAATACATAAATTGCAGTCCTTCTACTGGCCACTACATACGTTACCAAATTTTGGGACAAATTAAAATCCGTTGGAGTTAATGACTATAATGATCATGGAGAAAAAAAAAATTGACAAAGAGGAATCCAATCCAACAAGCTCAAAAAACTTGTAATGTAATTAAAAGAAGCATTGAACATTTTAGGAATAAGTTCAATAATATGAGAGAAATGGTTATACCAACTTGTGGATTTTTCTCTTTTTATAGACTGTAGCACTTGAAATTCATTAATATAGAAAAGTTACATAGCTATTAGTTTCGTATTCACAAAGAACCTAGCATTCCATACATCAACAAATATGTCAAAGAACCTAACATTCCATACATCAACAAATATGGAGATAGAGCAATAAAGAAGCTCCTCAAGATGGCAAGTTACAAAAGGACAACTTTGGTTCATCTGATATAAACTCAAGAAGACAACAGACTAAATCTGACCAGAACCAAAACCATTTCCAAAATGACATAAAATCCAGATTTCTCCACAAACCAGATGCCACAAAGGAATGAAACAACAATACACAAGTACATTCATTCGAACCCAAACATTAAGTGCAATTACATCTTTTAATTGTAAGTGTTATAGAAGAAGGAATCAGAAAATGAATTTCATAGATTAATGCAGTCACTGCATTTAAAGTATCTGCCTAAGAAGTTCGAATGTGAAATCTCTGCATATTATCGCAGACTCTATTCCAAACAATACATAAATGAATTAAAACACAATGCAAATGGGCTGGTCTACCCACTATGACCATCAAATTACCTTTATAAATCAATGTACTTCCAATTAAAACATAATACAAATGGGTAATGCACTCTCGTCATTGAATTTCCCTTATAACCCAATTTACTTTGAATTCGACCACAATGCAAAGTTGCTCTTATAATCAATTTACCTCCAATTCTGCCAACTAGAATATTGAATTACTCTTATAAATGAATATACAATGCAAATGGGATGGTAGACTAGCCCACTATGAGCATCAGATTACCTTTATAAATCAATGTACTTCCAATTAAAACAAAATACAAATGGGCAATGCGATTTGGGAATTGAATTTCCCTTATAAATCAATTTACTTGAATCCAAACACAATGCAAAATTGCTCTTATAAATCAATTAACCTCCAACTGAAACACAATCAATTGGGTTGTCAACTATGGACATTGAATTACTCTTATAAATGAATATACTACACATCAAATGCAAAGCAAACACTTGATTTGATAGCAAAAAAAATCCCATATTCATAACTTTTACGCAAATGTAGAGCAGAAAGATTTGTCCAAGTTGACAATGATTTTTCCATATTCATTGCTTTAACATACTGCAACAATACATAAATTGCAATCCTTCTATTGGCCACTGCATATGTTACCAAATTTTGGGACAAATTAAAATCCCATAGAGTTAATGAGTACAATGATCATGGAGAATTTTTTTTTGACAAAGAGGAATCTGCTCCAACAAGCTCAAAAAACTTGTAATGTAATTAAAAGAAGCATTGAACATTTTAGGAATAAGTTCAATAATATGAGAGAAATGGTTATACCAACTTGTGGATTTTTCTCTTTTTATAAACTGTAGCACTTGAAATTCATTAATATAGAAAAGTTACATAGCTATTAGTTTCATATTCACAAAGAACCTAGCATTCCATACATCAGCAAATATGTCAAAGAACCAAACATTCCATACATCAACAAATATGGAGACAGAGTAATAAAGAATCTCCTCAAGATGGGAAATTACAAAAGGACAACTTAGATCCATTTGATATAAACTCAAGAAGACAACAGACTAAATCTGATAAGAACCAAAACCATTTCCAAAATGACATAAAATCCAGATTTCTCCACAAACCAGATGCCACAAAGGAATGAAACAACAATACACAAGTACATTCGTTCTAACCCAAACATATTTTAACTGTACATTCATTCCAACCCAAATATTAAGTGCAATTACATCTTTTAACTGTAAGTGTTATAGAAGAAGGAACCAGAAAATGAATTTCACAGATTAATGCAATCACTGCATTTCAAGTATCTGTTTAAGAAGTTCAAATGTGAAATCTCTGCATATTATCGCAGACTCTATTCCAAATAATACATAAATGAATTAAAACACAATGCAAATGGGTTGGTCTACCCACTATGAGCATCAAATTACCTTTATAAATCAATGTACTTCCAATTAAAACATAATACGAATGGGTAATGCCCTCTCGACATTGAATTTCCCTTATAACCCAATTTACTTCGAATCCAAACACAATGCAAAGTTTCTCTTATAAACCAATTTACCTCCAAATAAACATTTGGCAATAAAAACAATCTTCTATCTCACACTGATTAGGTTGGGTAATTAGTTGTGTGATTGTTTAGGATCTCCATTGGATACCATAGAAAGTAAACTCCACCATATACAACGCATAATTCCCAAGCTTCCAGATACAATATGAAATGCACCAAATCACAACCTCTTGCCAACGATGCTATGACAAACATCATAGGCAATATTATAGGTAGTTGAGCATTTATCTGAAGTGTTGGCAAGGTAGTTGTTAGGCTATTTGGGACTTCAGGCCATGGTCAAATTATACCAAGAGAGGAAAAAGAGATGTAACGTGGCAGGCTGCAGGCCTTATTGTAAAATATGGTTAACTTTATAATTGCAAAAATTTAGCCAATTACTCCTTATTCGATTTCTTTGATGTAACAATTAATTTATGTGTGGAACCATTGAATACAATATTTCCTCACCAGAAGAGGGAGGAACCTAACGTGATACCCTTCAGAAAGGGTTTTAAGAAGCAAGGTCAGCTATCTGGGATATGTATAGAGTCATTACCATGAAGAGAAATCCACGCTAAGGTGGATAAAATGCACACCAATTGGTATTGGGGAAACATTGAAGAATGTCAATGAGCGCTTGTTACAAACTCAGAGGAACTATTAAAACTCGTGAGAGACCGATGATGTGTATAATTAATAGCCATAAAATTTGTGGATCACAAGTAAAAGGAAGAACAACATGGATTGCATCCATCGAGGATTGACTTTACTTCACCTGGTATCCATTATAAGAATTCAAGAATAAAACAGAGCAAGCATAAATCGCAATAGAGCAAGCAGAAATCACAATAGAGCAAGCATAATCGTAACAAAGCAAGCAGAAATCGTAACATAGCAAGCAAAAATCATAAGAAAATGCAGAAACCATGCAACAAGAGTTAATCTCCCAGCAAATTCAAGAGTTGAAAAACACAACAATGCAACAAGAGCAAAATTACAAAATTCCCAACAACAATTTTAAGTGTTGAAAAACACAATGGCTGGTAGGATTTAGAATCCTACTGGAGAGAGACAGAAGCGACCACCATGTCCAAACATCCCCCAGACCTCGTCATACCTTTTTGCAACAACCATGCAAATTACCTGCAGCCAAAACTTGCAAACACATGAAAAAATTAACAATTGCGCAAAAACCTACAAACAATTTACAACAAATTCAAAACAAAAACCATGAATTTGCAGATTTACCTTCATGGACCTCGAATTGGTTAGAATTTCGCACTATCTCCTTCCCAAACAACAGGCCGTGAGGGTGAAACAACAACCAAGGTATTTGTAAACCCCAGACAGTGTAGAACGAACAACAACAACGACAGTGTTAAACCCCACTCGAACAGGTAAAGCAACAAAACCCTAAACCCTAAACGAGAAACAAACATGTGCAAACAGTAATGCCAGGCACAAATAGGCAACCACACCATAAACCCTAAATGGTTAACGAACCACTGCAAGCAACCTCACCTGGTGAGCAACTCTAGAATGGCGGACAAGGTGAACCAGTATTGGAGTCATCCCAATCCATCGTCGGCGAAGCACATTGTCCACACACCAGACCTGAACGAAACAACACAGGGAAAAAATACTTGCCACAAAACACGCGGAATGAAACCCTAAACAACATATTAACTATTGTCTTAAATGACCCCATCCACCGCAACATGTGGCAGGAGCTACTCGGCAAGTGCCATACAAGTTTGCAAGTGTCTCCACGTCAACAGTTGACATGGACGGGAGGGCGCACAGGTAATGGAATCCCTCCCCTAAATTTAAAAATTCGCAATCTTGTAAAAATTTTCACAAGGGGATCACTGTGAAAAAATAAAAATGAAGTGATTGTTGGACCACTTTAATTGAATTGTCTCCCATTTGTGTCATGTAATATTTTAGTGGACGGACACATGTGAAACCCGATTTCGTGCGGGTGTTTTGGAGAGTTGAGCATCTTATCCTTTTAAATGGATTCACTTATAATTAACTTTGTCATGGTATGCAAAGCATCTTGTCCTTTTAAATGGATTCACTTATAATTAACTTTGTGATGATGTGCAAAGCATCTTGTCCTTCGTGCCTATGTGTTAGTTTCGGTTGTGTGTTGAAATAAATATAATAATATTTAAATGCATCACAGTACAAATATTTTAAATGCATCACACAAATTCAAAAGCAGTAAGAAATAACATGTTCAATTTGATAGCTAATCAAATTGAACATAAATAAATTAAATTATTTTTAAAAAAATAATAAATTTTAGTTTCCAAAGTTAAACTATAAAAATATTGCATTGAAATTGTGGTTAGAGCCAAACTAATATGGTTTGACCAAAAATCCAATGCAATATTCTATGCTTAGCGGACTAGGCACGGATAATAATAATTAATATTATATAAAAAAAATAATTTATTGTATAAATATAACTCCATTTTAGATTTTATTTAACAAGTGTAGATCCATCTTAACCTCGAGAGGGATCAAATCTCTTGAGATACGAACATCTTTTAGAATGAAAAGAGATTTGATCCCTCTAGGCGTTTGGTAGATCCAGAGTTAAGATGGATGTAGGCTTATATAGTATATATGTAGTTGACATTGAAATATTTTATTTATAATTCACATTCTTCACATTACTTTTAATTATTTTTATTATTAATACTTTCTAAATATTACACATCAAATCCATATTAATCATTGAAAGAATTATAGATATCCCTCATACATTGAATTAGGAAGTAGCTACTAATGGAATAAGAATTCTCTTAATCTTTCTCTCTATATATGTTTCATGTTAAAATCTTTACTCAACGTGGGTATTGAAATATTTTATTTATAAGGCAAGTTAAACTTTTATTTGTTATTGATATTTTTAAAATCTTATATATCAACTATATATTAGAAATAAAATATATTACACATCTCCCTTTCTCTCTATATATGTTTCATGTTAAAATCTTTTACTCCACCTCGTATTGAAATATTTTATTTATAAAGCAAGTTAAACTTTTATTTGTTATTGATATTTTAAAATTTTTATATATCAATTATATATCAGAAATAAAATAAATTACACGTCTCCCTTTCGCTATATATGTTTCATGTTAAAATCTTTTACTCAAATGGGTATTGAAATATTTTATTTATAACCCAAGTTAAACTTTATTTGTATTGATGATTTTAAAAATCTTTATATATGAGCTCTATATTAGAAATAAAATAAATTAACACATTCCCTCGGTATGAAAAAGTGAAAATATACGAATTATTATTATTTATTATTTTTTTTAAATTACTAATCTTCTGTATTAAATATATAAATTATGTTTTTTAAATATGGAATATTTAAATATTTTTGAAATAATATTTTTTGTTATTATATATTCTTTGGTTATAAATATCACATGTAAATGAGTGCGTATAATGAATTGACCATCAATGTAATATTAATAAACATTTCATGTCATCTCCCTCGTTCTCATATTAAGTACCTAAAAATTAATTACTTTTACTCAATCTTTCATAATTAGTATGAAGAAGATTACAATTTTTTCTTCATACTAAAAAATAATATTTATTTATCTATTATTTTAGGTTACTTTATATCTCTATTTAAGTATGTAAAATTAAGGTGATAATTAAACATATTTTAATTATCACCGCGACATTAATTTATTTCTGTATCTACATTTAATATTGTTATTTAAATTATTTATTTAATACTTTTAATGTAATATTATGTGACAACATCTCTCTTATAAGCTGTATAACATTTATGAACCACAATAATCAAATTATAATTTAATTTAAATTATTTAACCTTTTAAATATGAAATAAAAAAAATAGGGCGTGAAAATGCAATTAACGACCGTGAGTATACAATTAATGGAGAATATCATAAAACGTCGTTGGGTCGTAGAAATGAAATGAAATGATATTTAATGTCCACGACATTGAAAATAGTCTATGAGAACATTAGTTCCTTGTTTTTCGCCTTTTGCAATTCAATCATTTTCTTATTTAAATTGATGATGAGCTCGTCGAGCCTTCCAACAATCCCCTCGCTGAAAAGTCAATACTAAGAAAGCAATGCTAACAGATTCCCATAATTTCTCTGATGTCTTTGAATGCATCACATTCCAAAATGAAATGTTTTTTCGAATCCACTACCCTAGACGTGAAAAATATACACACTTCCCAAGCTTCTTCCCAAGCTTCTTTAGGTCTTTTCCACCGTCCTGTTTCACATCGAAGTTGATGCGAGTTGGTCCTTAATTGAGCAATAATAACCTTTGCCTTCCATGAAATGCTAACTCCAATGAACTTTTTGTTGTTGTAGATTACACCTAGGGTTGAATTCCTCAATGTAGTACTTCTTCTTTCTACCCAACTCTTTTCCCCATACCCTTTTATGAAACTTTTCCATAACAAAATTCTTTAGCTCCTTACTATTTGTGGGACATGCATTGAGGTAGATATTCCATTTTTGCATCTATGCGTAGTTTTGTTTCAACCATGTTTTCTTTCTTCCGCTCATGCCTTCATTGAAGATAACATTAGGCCATCTACCTACTCCCATTTGCTCAATTTTGTTTAGATATCTTATGAGCCGCACCATAGCAATTGCTTCGATGGGAGTTGCCCCTGTTTCACTCAACATTTTTTTTTCTATGCAAAGACTAAGCTATTTTATATTAAGGAAAAAAGAAAAATATATACAAGAGGTCTTAACCCCTGAGAGTGCCATTGAAGTATGCAACTCTCTTTCAAGCTATAATCAAAACTTTCAGTTCCACTGAGGCTGATGCCTCTTAAAAAAAATTGTGTCACAAGTGGAAAATCATATGCCAGAAGATTCATTACATAACAAAACTGTCTGAATGCTGGAGAATTCAAGGATGAAGGAAAGATGTTTGCTGAAGGGGGCTTCAGCAACTGAAATATCGCGCCCAGAACCAAGTCGGCAGACACTCCCCCAACCAAAACCACGACCAACCGAGATAGACCATGCCGAATGCACCACCATCGAACTAGACCATGCCGAATGGACCACCATCGAACTAGACCATGCCGAATACATAACCATCGAAACTGAACAGGCATTCAACCAAAAAAGAAACATACCTCCAAAAAAAGAGCAGGAGACTGCAGATTATTTGGCATTTTCAGAGCTTGGCATGTTGAACTCGTCCAGGGGCTCCCATGAGATCTCCATGCCTTCCGGAACGTCCTCCAATTTCATGCCTGGCGGTAGCTTGGGGTAC
Organism: Pinus taeda; assembly: GCA_000404065.3. Lineage (NCBI taxonomy): Eukaryota > Viridiplantae > Streptophyta > Pinopsida > Pinales > Pinaceae > Pinus > Pinus taeda. The sequence continues at coordinate 256,652 of APFE031001164.1, read as the reverse complement.
AGAGTGTTGGCATAATAGAAGTCTGGCATCTTGGGCGGGCTCTGAGGCTGAGGCGATGTTGGTTTGGGTTCCGCCTGTTCCTGATGACCCGCATCCTGTTTTTGAACCAGTTCAGGCCCTTTTGAATCCAATATGCTATCAATTTCCGCCAGAACCTCGGCCTATTCTTCTGTAGGTGCTGGGGAGCTCTCGTCCACCAGTTTACTTTGCAAAGAAGGGGAGTATGAACTGTCCTTCCTCCCCCGGCTAGGCGAGGAATTATTGGAGTTCCAGGGCGATTGTTCCTCCGAGGGCTCTTCCTCCACATCTTCCTCCTCAAATATTACTGTGATCAAAGCAGAAATGAACGGCTTGTTGGTTCGACGGCGGTAGTGAAACCTGGCCGATTGAACCGTATTACTAATTGAATGCCCCGAATCCTCTGATCTGTTCGAGGATGGAGAAACACGAGCTAGAGGAGAGACTCTACGAGGGCTGTGAGTTCCTCGCCCTCCGGCGCCACCTCGTTGACCATGATGCCTCCCCCGTCGAGGAGTGGCTCTGTACCGAGGAGCCATTGGAATTATCCTGGCTGCTACTGGAAGATTAACCAATAAAGATTGCCCAAATAACAAATGATACCTGAATGGCTTCTGCAGCGAGAACCAGGCAGTTCCACGGATGAAAGTGCTGATTTCTGCAGCCAGAAACCAAATGACGCTACAACGTCGCGGCACCCTTGAGTGCATCTCTTTGCCTGTTCTATCACACAGTTGCAGAGGGGCTAAGAGCATGGGCAATTGGCGCGATACAGGCCTGAACACTATCCTCTCCCTCTCACCATGTTGCCTGAACTGAACCGGGTCGTGTATTGGCAGGTTTACCGGCTCCATCATAATATCCCTTCTGCTCGTTCCTTGAATCAAATGCAGCATTGAATTGCTTTGAATGTGCTTCATTCCCGGCTGCTCGGAATGAATGCGCTTTAAACTCTATGCGCTTCCACGGATCGATACAGCTGCCCGCTGTCCTCTCTGCGTGGCAGTCTGTGATCCTTATTGATTTCCCTTCGGACACCCGCATCCGGGTTTGTTTCACTCAACATTATCTCATAAGGTACCAAACTTTTTATTTTGAACTTGCTCATGATCAAGCGTTTTTGGATCTTCTCAATTTGTTTCCATTTTGAGACGGGGGTGCTGCTAGCCCACAATTCACAACCATATAGTATCACTGGACAAAGTAGGAGTCCAAAAAGCACTTTAATCGTTTTCCAATCTCATAACTCTGCTTTCTACATTTGTTTTTAAAAACATATAATGCTTTCCACCCTTATAAAATTCTCTTCTTTCTGCAGTCCTCTCAATTAAGTTTGTTGTTGAAATCAATCCCGAGGTACTTGTACTCATTTACTTCTTCAAGAATGTTGCCTTCAAAGAAGAAAATATGCTAACTTTGCTTCCTTTATTAGAGAAAACCATTATTTTGGTCTTGTTAGTATTGACTTGCATCTCCACTGCTCTATAAAAATGCTCAAGGGCATATAGGTGCATTTGTAGACCATGGGCCAATTTAGGAATCAACACAATATCATTAGCATATAAAAGAAGCTTTATCACAAACTCCCCCAACCGAACACCATCTCTACCTTGTAGATTCAACCACTCTTCTAGTTTATCAATATATAAACCAAAAAGAGTAGGGGATAAAGGGCAACCTTGCTTGACTCCTATGTCACTTCTAAAGCATTCTGAAATACCTGCTGAGGTTCTAATTTTGACTTTCACCTCTTCATAAAGTCTATGGACAACGACTCTATAATGCAAAGGAATTTCAAGTTCTTCCATTCTACGCTACAACTTATCTCTAGGACTGTGTGAAATGCCTTTTTGAAGTCGACAAAGTAGCATAATACTTCTTCTTTGTCCTCCCAAACCTTTTCAACAATGTGTCTCTACGTGATACTATGATCCACTATAGAATGTTTCGGCCTAAACCCTGCTTGTCCTCTTGCCCTCTTTTCTTTTACTTCTGCCCACTTACTAATTCTAGTTTCTACCATGCTGTCGAAAAGCTTTGCAAATAAAAGATTGATCATAATGGTTCTATAGTTGGAAGGATTATTAATGTCTCCACTTTTAAAAAAAATTATTGCTAAACTAGTTGTCTACTCTCTTGGGAATCCTTGTTAAATGATGTTCGCAAAAGAAATTGCCAACATAGGCCGAAGAAAAAAATTGATAGCCCATTAAAATCATAAAAGATTTAAATTAAACTAAATACAAACTCATTTAAAAATTTAAGTATAAAAACCAAAAAAATACCAATCATCCACCCATCAGAAACCACCGAAAAAACAAACTGAATAGTTGTATAGGTTTCAATTTTGATCTCCGCCGTGTTGACAATACCATAAACTTCCGCCAATTTAACACACCGGTTCCGTCCCTAAATGTTTAAATCCTCCGGCATTTTCCTGCTGTTATTAAGCTTTGCCTGCCATGGAACCCACATTGCTTCCTCTCAATGTCGAGATGACTGCTTTTCACGCAATTTTCTCGGTCCATGTAAGTTCGATTTCTGTCTTTCCAGTCGAAAACAATAATTCCGACAGAATTTTACCTTGGCAATTTGATGAATTTTATCTTTGCCATTTAACGATAATCTAAAACATGTTGATTCTGTTATAGATAACGGTGAGGTGTGTTCTGTGTTTCAGGGACAGGAATTTTCCTTTAATATACTTAATGTGCCCCCGTCCTCTGAAGGAGGAAATAATTCTTTGAAAAACGTGAAGTTGGAAGGAGACCGGGAGCTAAGAGGCTTGCTCGCAGGCCTGGAGCCCTTAGTTCAACAGGTAGGTGCTAGTGTTTTCAAGCAAATAGTAATGCGCTGAACTTTCCTTATCTCTATCAAATTACACCCAGACTATTATCAGCATTATGAAATGTTAGACTTAGCCAAAGATGGCGCGAAATCCTCATGAATTTAAATATGATTCCTGACCATAATCCCAAACTCTTCCCACCTTTCCTTTTCAAAGTGCTTCAAGAAATATGTCCAGAGGGCTGTAAAGAGGGGACTTCCTTTGGCTTGGGTGCCAGCCCTGAAGGGCATCTATTCCGCGAAGATTGCCGAAGACTTTAGTTCCGAGGGGAAGCTGTACTCAAAGATAGCCCGGGACTTGCAATCCACCTCATCCCTTTGAAACTCATGCCACATAGGTGGGACACACCACAGCAAAAAGGTAAGCCTGATGGACACTTTGCCAATCTCATCAGCAAACATTTGAGAGGTTGAAGATAGATGTCCTGTGCACAGTGATATAAGTTCCAGCCAAAAATAGCTTTCTATGGCAATAACCTAGGGAAATTAATAACAGATATCCTGGATTGTAGAGCTCCAGTACCAATCTGTTAAAATTTTATTACTACAATCTGATAGACTATAAATTCCGGAACTCTCTTTTCTTTTGAGATAAGATATCTATAAAATATTACTGCTGCCAATTTGCAACTAGCTTTCTTGAAGATATGCTTTCACATTTGATCGGTGGAATGGCATTCGTCAACGTGGCTTGCTTAGTTATACAGTATACTATAATTACAATCAAGTGAGCAAAGCTAAACCCTGATGGAGGTGAAAGCTATAACCGTTTCTAGAGGCTTGTAATTACAAATAGGGCTGGAAGTGTAAAATTTCTGGAACGTTGATCAGATTTGAAATGCATGGCAAGTGTTATTCAACTATAGATGCAACAATTGTAGTCAACTTATGGCTAAACCAATATCATAAGTTTGACTACACAGAATAACTCACATGTTCTTAGTTTCGGAAATAGATCTTGATATCTGTAAATATAAATCCAGAACTCACCTGCAAGATTCTTGCGAGATGGCTCATATATAGAACGAAGGTAATGCTCTCCAGTAATGTCTGTAGGGAATCAAAGTATGTTTAAAAGCAAATGAACTTATCTTGGAATGGTGCCAAATTGCTATTAGCAAAGGACCAACTCCAAGAGGTATATGACTGAAAAAGTAGATATGACCACATAATGGAGTCTGATATCTCTATTTCAGAGTTTTCAGATATACACTGTCCGTAGGTTAATTGATGTCTCAAATGTCCATGGTCTAGAATTTGAATGCTTTCCAAGGTCAATTTAGTTTCTTTCTACATCATGCTAAGCCAACAAATCTAATGGATGCTAAAGCCAAAGCTAAAAGGTTAGATGACATTTCGGTTTTAGTAGGAAAGCTTGATATCTTAGCCCCACCTAGAGCTAGGGTTGAACCTAAGCTAATAAAGTGCTGAGCCAGCCCTTGATCCTTTAGTTGCCATAATGGAAGCAATTAAAAGAATAGAGGCAAATTTCACTCATGTTAAATTGTGCAACTAGGGCCAAATTCCACTTTGGACAGCTTATTTGATGGAGAGAATTATTGCATTGAATTCCTCTTTTCGAGAGGACCAAAATTGACCTAAGGTTCATTGAAATCAGACAAGGAGAAATATGTTTTTGAAGTGAAGCCCACACATGTGCAATTTGTCAAGGTCGGCCTCACCATCATGTAGGTTCATGAAGCCAAAGCTAAAAGGTTAGATGACATTTCGGTTTTAGTATGAAATCTTGATATCTTAGCCCCACCTAGAGCTAGGGTTGAACTTAAGCTAATAAAGTGCTGAGCCAGCCCTTGATCCTTTAGTTGCCATAATGGAAGCAATTAAAAGAATAGAGACAAATTTCACTCATGTTAAATTGTGCAAGTAGGGCCAAATTCCACTTTGGACAACTCATTTGATGGAGATAATTATTGCATTGAATTCCTTTTTTTGAGAGGACCAAAATTGACCTAAGGTTCACTAAAATCAGACAAGGAGAAATATGTTTTTGAAGTGAAGCCTAGACATGTGCAATTTGTCAAGGTCGGCCTCATCATCATGTAGGCTCATGAAGCCCAAGAGACAAGTCTTTTGACCCACATTGACTCATATAAATAAGAGTGACCTCAAACCTCATTTGGCATCATCTCAACTCAACAATTCTCGCTCTGCTCATCTGATTGGTTTGTACATTTCATTGGGCAGCTGTCTTTCTCTCACATGTGCAAATTTCAGGAGGCAGTTTGATTGGGTGTTGACTTTCTGTTTCAGATGAGTTTTGGCTAGCGTTGACCGAGGCTCTTTTGACCAGTTGACTGCGATTTTTGGAGGACAATCTCTGTTTGACCAGGCCACATTGACTGGCACAGAAATCGAGGATTTCTGGGCACTTTGACCTACATTAACCTCAAGGTTGACTTCATGTTGACCATGTTTGACTGCTGATTTGTTGACTATTTTGGCAGATTTTGACCAACAAGAGAGACTGAGTTCCTCTCTCCTTTGACCAAGATGTTTTGGAAGAGTTTGACTAGGCTTCGACTGCAGTTGACTTTTTGGTTAGGGCATAATTTGACTGTTGTTGACTGGGCAAAATTGCAGATTTGAGTGGGCTGTTTTGGACAGTGATATTGGATCATCAAATTGGTAAGTCAATTTTGACTTTGTATTATTGTACTCTCTCTCCACTGAACATTTGATATTTATAATAAGAAGAATTGATCAAGGGTTTTCCCCATCTTGGGGTTTTTCCTTGGCTTGAGCCAAATTCTTGTGTTCTCTTGTCTTGGCTTGACTTCTGCATTTTATTGTTTATGTTCTATCTATAGTTACCGTCAATGTGAATTAATGGTTTATGTGATTGCTACTGGAAACTAAATTGGAATTGACATTGGGCTAATAAACAAACATTGAAATAATTGTTGCAAGCATAGAACATACCATTGTTGTCTAAAAGTAACATGGTATCAGAGCCCAGGTGAGGACAAGCCCGAGCAAGAGAAAAAAAAAATCACTAAGATATCTGTTGGACAATGAATATTTGACAAGTCTCCATGGTCTCTACATCTTACTTCAAGATTGAGGAAAAACCCAATGACAAATTTGACTATCATGCATGGAAGATGACTTTGGACCTGACTTTGGAGGAGCATGCAGTATTGGACTATGTGCAGGGAAAAGTGGTGGAGCCTCCCTCAAATGCACTTGTTGTTGCTAGAACAAAGTATAGAAAAGGTGAAGTCAAAGTTAAGAAAATTATAATTGACTACATTCAAAAGCATTTGGTTGCCTATATTTTTGATTTGGGAACTTCTAAGGAAATGTATGATACGTTGGTTGGGATGTTCAAAGTGAACAATGCAAATCAAATCCTCTTTCTCAAAAACAAATTGAAGGATATCGAGATGAATAAAGGGGAGTCTATCCAATCCTACTTCATGAGAATATCTCAAATCAAGAATGACTTGCTATCTATTGGAGAAGTTATTTCTAACATGTAGCTCATTCTCATTGCTCTTGGAGGTCTTCCAAGACCATGGGATGTATTTGTCACCACCATTCTCAACAATGATAGGATACCTGGTTTCAATGAGTTATTGGCTAGAAGCACTCAAAAGGAGACAAGGACCATGGGATGTATTTGTCACCACCATTCTCAACAATGATAGCATACCTGGTTTCAATGAGTTACTGGCTAGATGCACTCAAAAGGAGACAAGGACCATGGGATGTATTTGTCACCACCATTCTCAACAATGATAGGATACCTGGTTTCAATGAGTTATTGGCTAGATGCACTCAAAAGGAGACAAGGATGATAGAGAGAGATAAATCCAAGAATGGAAATGAACCTACTGCTTTCTCTGGCCATGCAAATAGGAAGAATGATGTTGGTCCAAGCAGACAGGGTCAAGGATCTAAGAAGGGATTCAAAGGAAGAGGCAAAGGAAGATGCTACAATTGTAACAGGTTCAACCACTATGCTAGAGAGTGACCTCACAAGAAGAATCCTCCAAGGGATGATAATAATAACAACAACAATTACAAAAGTAATGACAATCAAAGGAACAACATGTATAACAATAAAGGAAAGAGGAATGCTCCAACTGCTTGAGATGGAAATGGTCGACCTCCTAAAAAGATAAGAAATGCCAGGTATGATAGAAGTAATGTTGCAGAAAACAAGATGAGTTTTATCTTATTTCTGCTCTATCTACCGCCTCTCCTTCAAATACTTTGGATCATTGGTTGATTGGTAGTGGAGCCTCAAGGCACTTCATTGGATACAAGGAGGTCCTCTCAAATCTAGTTGAAAAGAAAACTAATATAAAAATTTTACTTGGAGATAATGCCGCCTACCCTGTGAAAGGGATAGGAACTGTCACTCTTCACTTGAATCATGGTCAAACCATACATTTACAAGAAGTATTGTATGTGCCCGATTTGAAGAAGAACCTGGTGTCTATATTTGCAATGGAAGACAAAGGCTTCAAGGTAGCATTCATTGATGAAAATCTATGTATCTGGTATAAAACCCTAAAGATGCATTTACTCTTGGATTTAGGGTTGATGGTCTCTATCAAGTTGGTGGAAGTCCTTTGGGAGCTTTGGCAAGTGATACTTGTCTTTGATGTGAGCTATGGCACTAGAGATTTGCCCACTTACATTACAAAGCCTTACTTGGTGTAAGGAAGATGATCACATGGATGCCCGACTTTCACATGAACGATGAAGGAGTCTGTGAGGGATGTGCAACTGGGAAACATACAAAGGGACCATTCCCTTCTAGTGAAAGCAAGGCAACTGATATTTTTCAATTGGTCCATTCTGACCTATCTGGTGCCCTGCCCATAACCTCATTTGGAGGATACATATATTATGCAATCTTTGTTGATGACTTCTCACACAAAACATGGATGTATTCCTTGAAGAGAATGAAGTGTTCAAGTGATTTTGTTCTTTCAAAGCATTGGTGGAAAATCAAATAGGGAAGAAGATCAAGACGTTGAGGATTGACAATGGAACCAAATATGAATAAAATGAATTCAATGACTTTTGCAGATAGGTTGGCATTAAGAGGGAGACAACGGTTCCATACACTCCTGAGCAGAATGGTTTTGTTGAAAGGGAGAATTGAACAATCATGGATGCTACCCGTGCGATGATCTATGATCAAGGTCTACTGAAATTCTTGTGGGGAGAAGCTGCCAACACTGCTGTATATGTTCAAAATAGGAGCCCTCATCAAGCCTTGGATTTCAAGCCACTCGAGGAAGTCTTCGCTAGTAAAAAACCTGATGTTTCTCATTTCAGAATCTTTGGTTGTCTTGTATATTTTCATGTGTCTAAAGAGAAAAGGAATAAGTTGGAAGCTTTCGGGAAGAATGTTATATTTGTCGGCTACAGTGAAAATTCAAAGACATATAGAATTTATGTACTTGGTCAAAGAGATGTGGAAGTAAGTTGAGATGTTATCTTTGATGAAGACACTGCCCTCAAGAAAGCCAAAGATCTCCCCATTTCAAAGAAGGACGATGATGCTTCTACCAAATCACAGGAAGATCTTCCAATGGAAGAACCTATGCCTAATGTTGATGGCCCAATGGATCCTATTGATCCACCTCTTGGTGATCCCTCTACCTCAAGGAAAATACCATTATGGCTCAAAGATACTCTCGCAGATGTTGAAAGACATACTGCTCCAAGAGGGACATTTCACGAAAGTAAGAAGCCTAACAGGTATCGAGGGTACTTGGCTGCCATGAGTACTATTATTCAAGTTGAACCTTGCACACTCGAAGAAGTCATAAAGCACCAAGTATGGAAATATGCGATGAATGAGGAATATGAATCGATCACGAAGAATGATGTTTGGTATGTGGTGCCTAGACCTAAGGACAAGTCTGTGGTCACCTCAAAATGGCTTTATAAAATTACACATGGAGTTGATGGAAGTGCTGAAAAATATAAGGCCAAGTTTGTAGCTCGTGGCTTCTTTCAAAAGGAAGGAGTGGACTATGATGAAATATTTGCACCGATTGCTTGATATACCACTATCCGATCTATTATTGCTCTTGCTACCAATCAAGGATGGAGCCTACATCAAATGGACGTCAAGACTGCTTTCTTTTATGGCTCACTTAAGGAGAAAGTAGACTTGGAACAACCTCAAGGGCTTGAAGTACAAGATAGAAGGACATATATCTGTTGGCTGAAGAAAGCCCTATATGGGTTGAAGCAAGCCCCTAGGGCTTGGTACGAAAGGATTGACAATTATCTCGTGAAGCTGGGATTTACTAGAAGCTATGTTGATCCAAACCTATACTCCAAGGTTGAAAAGGAAATGCCTCTTATTTTGGTCCTTTATGTTGATGATCTCCTTCTAACTGGTGCAGACCCTCTCATTTATCAATGCAAGTGGGAGTTGACTTCGAAATTTGAGATGAAGGACCTAGGATTGATGCATTACTTCCTAGGCTTGGAGGTCTGGCAAAAGGCAGACGAGATTTTCTTTTCTCAAGGAAAATACATTGTGAAGTTGTTAGAAGATGTGGGATGGTGGAATGCAAGTTTGTGACTAATCCGATGGAACTAAACTTCAAGAAGTTATATGGAAGTACTGCTGGGACCGAATTGGCAAATCCTTCTGAATATAGACTTGTGGGGGCCCTGATTTTCTTGGTAAACTCCCGGCTGGACATATGCTTGCTGTAAATACTTGGAGTCAATATATGGTTGAGCCTCATCACGTACATTGGGTTGCTACAAAGAATCTCTTAATATATCTTTGTGGCACTATCAACTATGGACTGAGATACACCGCCGAGAATTTGAGGCTACATGGATATTTTGATGTTGACTGGGTTGGCAGTGTGGTGGATAGAAAGAGCACATTAGGATGTTGCTTCTCTTTGGGATCTGCTTCAATTTCTTGGATGAGCAGAAATTGGTTGCTCTAAGCACCGCCGAGGTCGAATATATTGCAGCTAGTATAGCCTGTTGTGAAGCTATTTGGTTGAGGAAACTCTTTAGTGAGCTATTTGAGCATGCGCTGGATACCACCGTTATTTACTGTGACAATCAGAGTGGGATTCGCCTTTCAGAGAATCCCATGTTTCACGATTGCTCCAAGCATATTGATATTAGGGACCACTTTATCCAGGATATGGTACAATGATCCATAAACTGTCGTGGATATTCCACTGGACAGTTCGTCACAACATATCTGATAATATTATTTAAAAATCTGAGATTCTACACCATTACAATTTTATTTAATTTCTAGATCTGTAAAATTAACAGTAATTAGTGCATGCATGTAAAAGTAAATCAAGCAGAAAAGTAGAGAACAACAAAATAAGCACACACACACATAATACACAAGATATGCTCTCTGGGAAACCCTTTCGGAAGAAAACCTAGTTGGAAGGTGAGGTCGCTTCGCTCCCTTTCTTTGTTTGGAAATATGGCTGTAGATACAAAGAAGTAATGTCTGTGGCCCGTGGGTTGCTACAGTGCACAAATCCTTTTTGTGTGCTCTACCTCCTATCTCTCTTGTCTATCTTTGCTCAACTATGGAACAAAATGCTCTCGAAAGAGTGGAATGCCTCTTCCTCCTAGTGGCCCGACTATAACACAACCCGATAGCCTACTAGTGGTTAAGTTTGACTACATCAACTCTTAACTAGAGTTACAAAATAGACTCTTCTAGAATCTTTTACATCACAAACACGTGGCTAGCCCCTTTTCCATGATTAATGGGGGCTGACGCGACATCCTCCTGAATTATTGGTGTGAAAACAAGAGGGTCAACTTCTAAGTGACATAACTTTTGCGTACGGACTCCGATTGACGCGATTCTTACGCAGTTGGACAGCGTTCTGTGTAGAATAGGATGGAAAGATGCCATGCTTGAAGCGGCAAATTTTTACCCCCAAAAAACGTCGTTTGATGCCTCAAAACGCTTCTGGAAGGTTTCTGACACCGTTTCGCCAAACTGGGTCCAGTCGGTAAAAACGGTCCCGTGAGCTGATTCCTCCACTTTTTCCACTCCAAATGCATGGAGATGGATGACAAACACTAATGATCCAATTCAGATCATACAACAGGGAGAAATAAGGTTCCAACACATCAGGATTGATGAATAGGTTGCTTACATCCTCACGAAGCCCTTGGGGAAGGTCAAGTTATTAGCCTTCTGAGAGAGACTTGGAGTCGTGGAAGGACCCTACCATGAGGGTCCCGCTTGAGTTGGACATTGAGCTCTAGGAGATCCTGGGGGCCTAGGGTACTTCTTGGAGCTATGTCCGACCATAGGGTGAGTGGTTCACCTTCCTCTATAGGTGCACTGTGTACAAGGTGAGTGGTTCACCTTCCCCTGTGATACCCCATGATGGTATATGAGAGCATAGGGTGAAGCATAGGGTGAGTGGTTCACCTTCCCATATGGTGGTTGACATGTGTGTAGGGTGAGTGGTTCACTTCCCCTATGATTGATGACATATGCATAGGATGAGTGGTTCACCTTCTCCTATGGCATATGAGCAGGATGAGTGGTTCACCTTCTCCTGCGGATGTCCCAACATACATCCTACCCATGTAGTCTAGGACTCTTGGGAAGTACCTTACATTTGGCCAATGAGTTGGGAAAAGAGGATAGGGACCATAGCACTACAGATGGGCGCATCGTGTACTGCCATACTCCCTATGTCTGGGATGCATGATGTTCAACAACTTGATTGCTCAGGATCAAGTCAGATTGGGGTTCTAACCCTGGTTATGTGGACTGACTTTTGTCAGTGGAGGGTGGCAAGGTCTTGTGACTCACTCTCGATCGATTCTTCTTATTATCTATAACAATCTTCAACAGGGATGAGATGAGATACAGAGATAATACATGATGACGAGATTGCATGATGATTGATGGTCAGATATTGGCAGGTGGAATTCTCCCTAGCTGAGAGGGAGTGTTAAATTGTGTAACTAGGGCCACATTCCACTTTGGAAAATTCATTTGATGGGGTTTTTTATTGCATTGGATTCCTCTTTTCAAGAGGACCGAAATTGACCTAAGGTTCACTGAAATCGGACAAGGAGAAATATGTTTTTGAAGTGAAGCCCACACATGTGCAACTTGTCAAGGTCGGCCTCACCATCATGTGGTTCATGAAGCCCAAGAGACATGTCTTTTGACCCACATTGACACATAGAAATAAGAGTGACCTCAAACCTCACTTGGCAACATCTCAACTCAACAATTCCCTCTCTCCTCATCTGATTGGTTCGTACATCTCATTGGGTAACTGTCTTTTTCTCACATGTGGAGATTTTAGGAGGCAGTTTGATTGGGCATTGACTTTCTGTTTCAACTGAGTTTGACCATCATTGATCGAGGCTCTTTTGACCAGATTTGATTGTGCTTTTTGAAGAACAATCTCTGTTTGACCAGGCCGCATTGACTGGCACAGAAACTGAGGATTTCTGGGCATTTTGACTTGTGTTTAGTGCAAGCCTATTTGATCGCATGGTTCACTTCAGGTTGACCGAGTTTGACTGCTGATTTGTTGACTGTTTTGGGTTGACTTTGACCAACAAGAGAGGCCGAGTTCCTCTCTCCTTTGACCAAGCTGTTTTGGAAGAGTTTGACCAAACTTTGACTGCTGTTGACTTTCTAGTTAGGGCAAAATTTCACTGTTATTGATTGACGACATAATTGCAGATTTGACTAGGTTGTTTTGGACAATGATATTGGATCATCAAATTGGCAAGTCAATTTTGACTTTGACTTTGTATTATTGTACTCTCTCTCTTTGCTGAACATTTGATATTTATAATAAGAAGAATTGATCAACGGTTTTCCCCTTCTTGGGATTTTTCCCTGGCTTGAGCCAAATTCTTGTGTTCTCTTGTCTTGGCTTGTCCTTTGCATTTTATTGTTTATGTTCTATCTATAGTTACTGTCAATGTGGATTAATGGTTTATGTGATTGCCATTGGAAACTAAATTGGAATTGACATTGGGCTAATAAATGGACATTGAAGTAATTGTTGCAAGCATAAAACATACCATTGCTATCTAAAATTAACAACTCAACAAACTAATGCATTGGAAAATTGGTTTGTGCAAATGGAAAGAAATTAACAACAAAATGGATTCCCCTAGGAATGAGAGATATCATGGCCCTCTACAGAATCAAAGATTTCTTGCACCATTGTAACCAACCACTATGGTTAACCAACTCCTCCAATTGGGCACAAATAGTTTGATTTAATGAAGAGTAAGTCAACAAATCAAAAAATATCACCATGAGTCATGTGCTAGTTCAAAACAATCTCAACCAACCACCTCCAAGATCAAGGGGAATAACACATCTCAAGAATAAAATGATGATATATGAGGATGAGCACCTCAACATGTGAGCACTAAGGTTAGCACTCCATCAAAATACTATGGTCCTCCTCCAAATAATACATCTCCATTGTGTAAGTATTCAAGGGAAACCAAGTGCTCTAGCAGTGGAGGCCCCATGTGGTCAAGAGGAGGATGAACTATCTCAGATAGTCATATCAACATGAAAATATGTTCTTGGAGGTTAATGCTCCCTCAAAAACTATGGTATATGCATCTGATAATGAGAAATAATCACCAAAAGCATATTATGAGCTAGGGCACTTACACTAGGAGGGTGTAACCCCATTAAACTATCAATAATCACCTCCAAACCACAACAAAAAAGGTCAATAGACTAAACACTCTCCAATAAATGATATAGCATAAAGTGTGCCATCGTCAAATGAAATATAGCCCAATGTGGTAGAAGATATCATCATCTAGGGAAAATGTGTGATCAATCTCATCTAACCATCTCTCATTGAAGAATAATCAACTAAAGTGTTCATATCATATATCAATTGTAGCATCATACAACTGGAAATACATCAGATTGTCATTAGTGCTCCTGCTAAACTCGAGGGGCATAAGAAAATATCTCTAGACTCTCCACTTCCATTTGAACATCACACGCCTAACCATTGAGTAGTTAGTCAATATTAAAAATTACCATTAGAGTAATCTAGGCGAAGTGTGCATGTTCATGAAATTGCCCCTGCACCTCTCTAGTGATAAATAGATGTCATCAAAATCTGTCTTATGCCATTGGATATGACCTCTTGCAATATGAGGGGTAACAACTAGCTCCAACCTTGGGACATGTGCTTTGTGTTGAGAAATCAACGCTAGTAGGATTAGGGTTAGATTTCTCTTTCTTAATAATTACTTGTGAATTATGTTGGCTTCTTTTACTTATTTCATCAAGCAATTACCAAATTATGTGCGCATGAAGATCACAAATACACAAGACACAAGATGTAGGCACTCTGCCAGGGCAAAACCCCTATCTAGGGGGAAAATTCAGTCAAAAATCTCTTCCTTCAATAGTTTTCCTCGGGACTCTTCAACCTAAACAAAGACCTCCTCCACACCAAGGCAACCTCTCCATCTTCGACGTAGTAGCAACGACACTTCAACCCTAGCAACTTCGACTTGGCAGCTTCTGACATCAGCAACAACTTCGACTTGGTAGCTTTTGACATCAGCAGCAACTTCGACTTGGTAGCTTATGGCATCAGCAACAACTTCGATTTTGACAAGGAGAGTTCGATCTCCTAAACTAGCCCACACGAGAGAGAGAGAGAGAGAGAGAGAGAGAGATCCCAAAACTTCGATTTTGTCCTTTCCTTCCTTCTTGACCAAACTCACACTCCTTTTAGCCTCCTTCTTCCTTCACACTTTGTTAATTTTAGGTTTGTTCTATGCTTAGAGCAATTTATTTCAATTTTCACAGTTAGTTCAATATCTTTTCCAGATTAGCAATCACATCAACCTTCAAGTAAATTGCAGATAGAACATAAACATAGATCGCAGAAGATAAGCCAAGACAAGAGGACACAAGATGTGGCGCTAGCTAGGGACAAACCCCAATGTTGGGAACCCTTGATCAATTCTTCTTATATGTTCTTCAATAGTTCAGCAGAGAGATAGAGAGATAGTACATATACAACAGAAGTCAACATTTTGACTTATCTAAATAAGAGCATAGATCTTCTGTAAGAAGATGATACATGAGGTATTTGAACTCAGTTGAAGACACGCTGCTTCAACTGATTCTCCAAGGTGACTCCATCGCCTTGCTGCACCTATCGTTGTGCTGCTCCTCATCATCATGCTGCACCTCACCGTGTTGCACCATGCTGCTCCCATCATGACTATGCCGCATCTCATCATGCTTCACCAATCATGACTGTACCATGTATTTGCTGCACCAAGTATCATTGCTGTCCCAAGTACTATTGCTGCACCTTGCTGCACTATGTACTTGTTGTCCCGTTTGCTTGCTGTACTAAGCACCATTGCCTCGCTGTTCCATTTGGCATGCTGTACTAAGTACCATTGCCTAGCTGTCCCATTTGGCATGCTGTAGCTTGCTGCTGTCCTAATGAGTTTGCAGCACCATGCTTTTGTTGCTGTCCCATTGTAGCCTTTGCTGCCATGTCATAGATGCTGTCCCAATTGTGCCTTTGCTGCCATGTCATAGCTGCTGTCCTCTTTACTGCCATGTCACCATACAAACGCTGCTTTTTGTCACTTTATTACAGCTGTAATTTCTGGGACTGGTTAGGGCACACAACGGTCCCTAACTGTCCTCAAATCTTGGCCCATAATTGCCCTTATGAATTGCGGCCTATGCTAGTAAGGCTTCTCTCCATTCGTGCCATTGTTCTGGGCACTATACAGCCCCAACCACTTCCATGTTGTCCCTGTTTGAAGTGGTTAGGATTGTGACCTACCACAGTCCTCGCTGTCTGTTGATTTGGGGTAGCATCAAATGTGCTCTAGCCATGAAAATTGGTGGAGAGGCTAAAGCACATGAGATCTCCAATACCCAAAAATGGTTTGGGCAGATTCTAAACAGTTTGGGAGATATTAAAATAATTAATATTTTTAATGAAGTCCCTAAGTCCAAATAAAATATTAATGTGAATTAATATAAAACTATGTTAGAAGGGTCCAAAAGTCATGGATCAAGCCAAAGTTAATCTTAGCCGTTGATTAGGCACTTAATCTTGGCAGTTGATTTGTCAATGAGAAAAGTATAAGAGGAGGCTTGAGGGTCACTTGGAGGATACACTTAGGGAGACCAATCAGTTCAATTTCTAGAGCGGGGTTAGCTGAGAAATTCGAACTAGTGGCCTGGTGAGCAGTCAGGAGGCAGCAAGTACGGAACAGAGAGAAGGAATCAGCTACTGGAGATCAGCGCTGAGGTAGGAGAGGCAAACACAGGCATTTCAGGCAGACACAGAGGCAGCAGGAGATTGCGCAGTCACTAGAGGGCCTGTGTGGGTGATGTAGAGAGGCCTAGGGCTGACGCAGAGTGTCTAGGAGCCATGTAGAGGTCAACCAAACTGATGCTGGGACTAGGAGAAGTGCTGGAGAATTTTTTTCTTTGTGGGTAAGCCAATTTGGCACCTTGTTGTACTGAAGAATTGTTGAATAATAAAATCATCCCTCGTTGCACCGGTTTTCCCACATTGCGTTTTTCCGGGGACTATTGTCCAAAATATCTGTGTCAATGTGTTGATTCTTGTACATATGTTTGTTTCTGTATTACGGTGTGATATCTGCAACATAATTTATTTTAATGTTTATTGAAGGAATTTCATAGATAACTTATTGAAGAATAAGTAGGAAAAATAAATTAGATGTTGCAGTGATAGAATTTTCACCTGGTATCAGAGCGAGTAATTAGAGACAGGAAGGGAAAATTAGTTATGGGACGGGACCATGATGCAGAGACATCCACGTCAGGGGGCTCGCACAAATTTTTAGAAGATTGCACAAGAGAAAGAGACTTCGATTTCTCTATGTTGGCTTCCAGTCTAGAAGAAGAAGTGGCTTGTATGACTAGTCCTGCATCATCAGAAGTGTGGTATATAGACAATGGAGCCTCGTGGCATATGACGGGAATCAGGGAATGTTTCTCAGAATATCGAAAAGAGAAGATGAAATTTTAGATCACCATGGGGAACAAGGCAAAGTGTACTCTAGTAGGGAAGGGTACCATAGTTTTTCAAATAGAATCGGAAGAATGGTTCCATGCTAGAAATGTGCTGCATGTACCAGGATTGGGGATGAACTTACTTTCTGTGTCGCAACTTCAAGGCAAGGGTTACGATGTCTACTTCATCAAGGAGAAGGTATACGTCAAACACCCGAGCTGGAAAAAGAAAGTGCAGATCGGGATCAAAAGTAACAGGTTGTATAGATTACAACTAGAATCACGAATGGCACAAATATGCAGTCATGGAGACAAGGACTTGAATGAACTATGGCATAGAAGAATGGGTCATTTGCACCATGGAGCTCTGAGAATTCTCAGGAGCACTGTAACAGGAGTTTCGGATCTGAGTACGAAACAAGATGATGTATGCAGAGGATGCGCTCTAGGAAAGTATGCCAAGGCATCATTTCCTAGGAGCAAACACAGGGCCAAGTGTGTACTAGGATTGATACACTCAGCTATCTGCGGACTTATGTCCGTCAAAGCTCTTAGTGGTGCCGAGTATTTCCTTACCTTCATTGATGACCACTCAAGGAAAACTTGGATTTATTTTCTGAAAACCAAGGATGAGGTTTTCTGTTGATTCAAAGAGTTCAAGTCTCTGGTGGAGAATCTGTCTAGGAAGAAAATAAAAGTTTTGCGCTCAGATAATGGTGGATAATATGTCGATAAGGACTTCACTGATTTTTGCGCTAAGGAGGGCATCAGAAGAGAGTGGATAGCTCCCTACAATCCGAAGCAGAATGGAGTAGTAGAAAGAAAGAACATGACTATTGTAGAAGCAGCTAGGGCCGTGATGTATGATCAGGATATGTCGAAATTCCTATGGGCAAAAGCATGCAACACAACAGTCTATGTTCAAAACAGGATTTCTCATCGGGTGTTGGGCAAGATTACTCCAGAGAAAGTTTTCACAGGGAAGACACTTGAAGTCAATCATTTCAAGATATTTGGGAGCTTAGCATATTGCCACATGCCAGAGGAAAAGAGGAAGAAGCTAGATAAGAGAAGATAAGATAATTTTATTAATGTCCAACGAATGACCACAAAGTAGGTCAACGGGACTGTCAGTTACATAAGGGGTCGTGCCCAGTAGGAGAACCAAACGGTCTCCTCAGAAAGACAAATACTGAAAGAAAGATAGGAAATAAAAACGAGGCGGGTCGGGAAGAGCGTATGGAGCTCCGATCCCGGCCACGCTGACTGATCTCTAGACTGCGTTGCAGGATTACTGGTGAAGAAGACCCTGGGGACGCGAATGTGGGAGTCCGATTCTCCTAACATCCGAGGTCGAGAGAGGAGAATTGTGGGATATAGTGAGAACGCTAAGGCATACAGAATCTACCTTCCAGGGAGCAGGAAGGTAGTAGTTCGACGAGATGTAAAGTTCATGAAGGACAGGGCTTTCAGAAAATCTCGTGAGATGCCTTCCAAGGAGCAGTCAGAAGAGGAGCCACTAGTTAAGCCTCTTCAACCAACGAAAGTAAGAAATTCTTCCTCGGGTCAGGAAGAGTCTCAGGATGAGGAGGAGGAGCTAACAGGAGCACCTGCTAGCAGAGGAAGAACTAGCAGGGAACTTCGTCAGATTCTGCGAGATGTAGAGGACTTCATTAGTGCGCCAAGAAACAATAAGAGGGAGCGAAAACAGCCAGATAGATATCAGGCATTAGTAGCTCAGGATGGGGAGCCTGCCAGTTTCAAGGAGGCAGCTCAACATTAGGTTTGATTAGACGCGAAGGTAGAGGAGTACAACTCCATAATGGTGAACGATGTCTGGGAGGTAGTGCCAAGGCCTCAAGACAGATCAATGGTAGGTTCGAGATGGATCTACAAGATCAAATACATTGCAGACGACCGTGTTGATAAATACAAGGCCAGGTTTGTGGCTAAGGGGTATGCTCAAAAGGAAGGAATTGACTACGAGGACACCTTCGCCCCGGTAGCCAGGTATATGTCTATTAGGACCGTGATATCTCTTGCAGCTCAGATGGGATGGGAGATTCATCAGATGGATGTCAAAACTGCTTTCCTGAACGGGGTAATAGAAGAAGAGGTATACATTGAATAACCAGAGGGCTTTGAGACACATGAGAAGAAGTCTCATGTATGCAGGTTGAAGAAAGCCTTGTATGGGTTGAAATAGGCACCTAAAGCATGGTATAGTTGAACCAATGGCTACTTGCAGAAGATGGGATTTGTCAAGAGTGATGCAGATCCAAATCTCTACTATTTGGTTGTAGAGAATGAGCCACTAATCTTAGTATTGTATGTAGATGATCTCTTAATGACAGGATCATCCAGGTTCATCGGGGACTGCAAGAAGAATCTAGCCACAAAATTCGATATGAAGGATTTGGGACGAATGCATTATTTCCTAGGGTTGGAAGTTTGGCAGCAAAAGGGAGAGATCTTCCTTGGGCAAGGGAGATATGCTACAGAAATCCTGAAGAGATTCAGGATGGAGGACTGTAGACCCATGGCTACACCAATGATCACCAAATGGAAGAAGATTGATGCATCAGAAGACAAGGATGTTGATCCCACCTTATACAGGCAGCTCATAGGGTCCCTGATGTATCTGGTCAATACCAGGCCAGACATTTGCTACGTTGTCAACACCCTCAGTCAGTGCATAGTGGAACCGAAGAGGGCACACTGGGTAGCAGCCAAACATGTTCTCAGGTATTTACAGGGAACAATCGATTATGGACTCTTGTACTCCAGGAGTAAGGATATCAGATTGAGTGGATTTACTGATGCAGATTGGGCAGGAAGTTTAGTGGATCGGAAAAGTACCTCTGGATACTGTTTCAACATTGGATCAGGAATGACCTCCTGGTGCAGTAGGAAACATAAGTTTGTGGCTCTGAGCTCATTTGAGGCAAAATATATGGCGGCAAGCACAGCTTCGTGTGAGGCCATATGACTTAGAAAATTGCTTGTGAACCTATTCAGAAGGAATATGGAGGCGACCAGGATCATGTGCGATAATTAAAGTTGCATCAAGCTCTCTGAGAATCCAGTGTTTCATGATAGGTCGAAGCATATTAATATCTGGTGTCACTTTGTCAGGGATTGTGTCCAACGAGGAGCTGTACAATTGAGCTACACTCCTACAGGAGAACAAGTGGCAGACATCGTCACTAAGGCCCTTGGAAGGGCAAAGTTTGGCTACTTCAGGGAAAAGATGGGGATGGTAAAGAACCTGTTTCAGTAGCAGAAATGGGAGTGATAACAACATGGATGTAGAGGGAGTTGCAAAGTAGATGCCGTGTTGGGAGAAAGGACCAGCAACAGCATGGATGCAGTGTGAGTTGTCGTACAGATGCAGTAGTGGCAGTAGTAGAGCCATGGGCAGCAGTACAGGCTGCAACAGTGTAGAGGATGTTGGGCAAGGAGGCTTAGCATCAGCACAGGGACCGATGCTGGATGATTAGGGTGATACTCAGTGAGGAGTATTACTAGAGCACAATCCTCGCTAAGAGGGAGTGTTGATTTGGGGTAGCATCAGATGTGTTCTAGCCACGAAAATTGGTGGAGAGGCTAAAGCACATGAGATCTCCAATACCCATAAATGGTTTGGGCAGATTCGAAATAGTTTGGGAGATATTAAAATAATTAATATTTTTAATGAAGTCCCTAAGTCTAAACTTAGGGAAAATAAAATATTAATGTGAATTAATATAAAACTGTGTTAGAAGGGTCCAAAAGTCATGGATCAAGCCAGAGTTAATCTTAGCCGTTGATTAGGGACTTAATCTCGGTCGTTCGTTTGTCAACAAGAAAAGTATAAGAGGAGGCTTGAGGGTCACTTGGAGGATACACCGAGGGAGACCAGTCAGTTCAATTTCTGGAGCGGGGTTAGCTGAGAAATTCGAATTAGTGGTCTGATGAGCAGTCAAGAGGCAGCAAGTACGGAACAGAGAGAAGGGATCAGCCATTGGAGATAGCGCTGAGGCAGGAGAGGCAAACTCATGGCATTTCAGGCAGACATAGAGGCAGCAGGAGACTGCGTAGTCACTAAAGGGCCTGCATGGGTGATGCAGAGAGGCTCAGGGCTGACGCAGTCAAGCAGGGGTTGGCGCATAGTGTCTGGGAGCCACGCAGAGGTCAACCAAGCTGATGCTGGGACTAGGAGAAGTGTTGGGGATTTTATTTTTTATTTTTTATTTTTTATTCTGTGGGTAAGCCAGTTTGGCACCCTGATGTACTGAAGAATAAAATCCTCCGTTGCTGCACTGGTTTTCCCACATTGGGTTTTTCCGAGGACTATTGTCCAAAATATTTGTGTCAATGTGTTGATTCTTGTACATATGTTTGTTTCTGTATTATGGTGTGATATCTGCAACATAGTTTATTTTAATGTTTATTGAAGGAATTTCATAAATAACTTATTGAAGAATAAGTAGGAAATGTAAATCAGATGTTGCAGTGATAGAATTTTCACACTGTCACCTACAACCCTCTTCAAAACAGAGTTCCTTACCTTGTTTGCTGCCCAACAGACCCACTTTAGCCTTAAACACATTCAACCTTCTTGCTGTAGTAACCAACGTTCAAAATTGATCCTAGAAGGCTCTACGCTGCCTTCTTTTCCTTGCTGGAATGCTGCCTTAGCTGCGGCCTAGCAATGTCCCTTTACTCGGCCTGTTACAAGAGAACAGACCTCAAAACATCCACGGCTTGGCCTCCTTAATCTTCTCTATATCACGCTATCCCAAAATCTCCTTTAGGACAACACTTAGGCCTCTCCTCCATCACTGCGTTATGAGTTAGGGCTTCACTTCTAGGTCATGCGTAGATTATCTAGGACTGTGGCTAGATCATGTGTAGATCATGCTAGGGCTCCTTCCCTACTGCGTCTAGGACTTCTAGAGACCAGGGCAGTGAGTAGCCCTCCTTGACTGCGTCTAAGGCTCATACTAGGGCTCCTTACCTTCTGCGTTTAGGGCTTCCTCTCTTAGATTTCTCTTCCACTAAAACCCAGAACAAGTGGAGAGAAATCAAGAGTGAAGTGTGTGTAGAAATGACTATCAAGTCACCTCTTTTTATACTAAAACGTTGAACACGTGGGTGTTATTTAGTTGCTGGCCGATCTTGATGAATTGTCCCATAACAAATAAATTTATATCTCCATGAATACTTATCAGAATCGGATGATCTTTAGATCAATCCCACACCTCTTGATGAGAGGAATCCAAGAAAAATATTAGCTGCCATAAATAAGATGAAACACATGGAGTTTGGCCCTAGCTGCCAATTTTAACACACTTTTCCCAGCTTCCAGCTTGCAGCTTCAGATATCGAACTATCTGAGAGAGAGATGAGATGCTCTAAATGATGTTGAACTGCCTTGTATATATAGCCTTCCAATAGGGCCAATTGCCTTCCTTGAGGCCAACTTGGTGTGGAGGTTACATAATTCATTTTTGACTCCAAAATATTTATTTTTACATCATTTGAAAGCCCAAGAAGGGTCTCATAAAATATAGAATGACTCTAATGACTCTCTATTAATCCTAGGAGTCCACAATGGGGACTTTGACTAATAAAATAATGACCCAAGCATGAAACCCATGCTTTAATAGGTCATTGTAACAATAATAAAAATTCTTTTGACAAATACGTTTTATGAAGGCCGAACCTAGTTACATTTTTCAACACTCCCTCTTAACTAGGGAGGTATTCATACGAAAGATCTCAAACTATATGAACTATGAAGAGTTTAGGCACCACAATGCCATGGACTAGATTCCTGACTAGGGCAATCTATCCAAAGTCTCTCTACAGTTTAGGCACTGCAATGCCACATACTAGATTCCTGACTAGGGCAATCTATCCAAGTGGGACTAAGATGGACTAAAGCTTTCAACCTCTCTAGGTACCATCAGGCTTACTTACTAACCATCAACCCAGGGATCTAGGTGTGTATTCGAGGTCAGAGCTCTATGACCAATGCCACCCTCCCTACTTCGGGAACTAGACATCAACACATAGTACCGACCAAATGTCCTCCCAGACAATGTCTCACACAGAAGGCCTCAACTTCCCGATTATTCTAATTGGTAACAAATCCTCCCCGATCAAATAGATCAGCAACAAAACTCTCCCAATCAAATTGATCAACAACTCTAAGCATGTAAAACATGCTATCAAACCTTCGAGATATTTACCTGTACAAAGACAACCCTAATCAGTAACAAGCTTTCAAATGTACATAAATAGATACAAACCTCTGGGGTCTTCTAGACAACTTGATGTTGCTTCTCAACTTTTCACAGTAGGACTTAGATCTTTCCCATGAATCTTGACAAAAGATTCCTCAATGATGCAACTTCCTTTCCTACTTCTCATGCAACAACATATTCTACGAATAGATCTAGCTTTTCTTATCTCAGCAACCCCTCAAATTATATTCTGCATTTTTCTTCTCTCACTCATGGCCTTCACTAAGACTTATGACTGTTAGTCCTGTTCTAGTGCATGACACATGAAGTAGAGAACCATATCCATCACTTCCTCTTAAGTTGGAAGGATCTAATCATTCCTATACAAGGAATGTACCGCCGCTCCCTCTTAACCTAGGGAGATCAACTTTCATCCAAGCTCCCTCTTAACTTAGGGAGTTCCTTTTCATTTCTGTGACATTGGAGAATCCTTCATAGCTTCTATCCTTCTTATCAGATTTATCATTACCATCATAATTCATATCATGCTTATCATATCAACGAAAATCTTCACCATCTTGAAGATTATGTATCTGCACAACTTCGATAGTAGCAAGTACAACAAAATCTATAGAAGCATGAAGTTAACCATATCAAAATCACGGAAGCATTCAACTTTTGACATCAAAATACTCAAACTTAGAAACACATACACTTCAATTTCTTGCCAGGGTTTTCGTCATAAACCCTAGACTACTTCATCAAGACTTTGAGCATTTTATAACAACCTTCATTACATCTAGGGTTTCAATGTTTCTTCCAGAATTATGACATACCCTATTATATCATACAAACCCTAGAAACAATTCAAACAAATATAGATCTACAATGTATTTAACAACTTTAGAATTCATATGTTAGACTTCCCACTAGGATTTCATACAAATGCTAGATTTCATACATGAGATTTAACAATCAAAACCAATCACAACTCAATTAACAACATGACTAGCTTCTACTAGGGTTTGTTGTAAACCCTATATTTTACTAATTCTCAATAAACATCAATCATAACTAGAATTCAAATTTCAAAAATCTTACACAAATCTTCAAATTATCACATTGTCATCATATATTAGAGGTTTGGACTTTTACTAAGGTTTATTTACAAAACCCTAGAATTCACAAATACTATCATCCTAGAGAATGAAACTTTGACTAGGGCTTAGTTCTCAACCCTAGGACTCATGACCATCAACAATTAGGTCAACTCATATATCTAGGATTCCATCATCATGCACAAGCATATCATAACATGTGTTAGGTAAACACAAAGACACAAATATCAATAAAAGTTAGACATATAACAAACTTGATCAGACTAGGGTTTGATCGGGCAAACACACACATGCCAAGGATTTCATTTCTAGGACATTATAAGGGTCTTGCTTGTACACCCTACCCAACCCTAATGATTTAGGGTTTCAATACAAAACATAGCAAACCTTAAATTACCAATACTTCAAAGGTTCGGGATTTCAGAGTTTACCATTTAACCCTAACGAGTTAGGGTTTCCATACCCATACCAAAACCCCAAACATGACATTATCAAAGCATCAAACAATTTTCTTTTGACTTCAACAATAACCCTAAGTAGTTTAGGGTTTCACACATTGACATACCCTTAAGTTAGGGTTTTTCACAAAGAACCTTTATAGGGTTCCATAAGAGTAATCAAAGATATGAGGAGGGTAGATTTATCTAATGATGAATCACCCAAACAAGAATCTTTAAGATTCAAGAAAGCTAGACACAATGATGTTAGTAATAGTTTATCAAGAATAAGTATGAAGAGAGCAAAAACTTATAGTTTAAGACATACCTTTGTTTCTTAACAAACCTTGTAATTCCAATGCTTTGTCTTGTGAAGCCTTCTTCCATGTTCCTTGAGTATTCAACAAGTCTTTTCTAGACAAAAATATGACTAGAAATGAGATTAGTATTTAATATAAACAAACTTTGATAAGTAAGGGAAACCAAATATAAAAGACCATACAAGGAGTAAGATACTTATCTTTGGAAGTTGGTAAGGGTTCCTTCCAAGCTTGAGGGATAGTAGAAGGATATGTAAGGGATAGAGTCCCTAAGAGTTCCTAGCAAATAGGTCTTTGACTTCAGGTTCTTCCATCATGTTCTTCTTTGGTGAAACTTCTTTGGCAAAGTTTGCTTGATCCCTGTCCCTTCTTTCTTGGCCCTTTAGACTTTCTTGATTTCTTTGTAGACTTCTTCATTTTTCCTTTCACTAGATCCAAGACTTTATTCTTTTCAAGGATGAGATCTATCCTCTTCTTCCAAGCATTGTAATTGAATGATTCTTCTAATTTGTTCTCTTCCATGTTAGACATTGTCCTTGAAGATAGTAAGCTTCTTTCCTTATAAGGTCTCCTTTTATGATCATTTAATCATCTTCTTGAGGTTCCTTAGATTACTTTCAATAGATCCTTAAACTGTCTTTTTCCTCCTTCTTCACCTTAGCTCCATTCTCCAACTTTAATGATGTTGATCCCATGCCTCTAATAGCTTTTGTTATCTCCCAATTCCACTGTATGAGAAGATGATTCCTTTGTTAGAGTGTGAGGTTGTTTACTCTTTCTTGTCATATGCCTAGATGCTTCATTGTCAATAATCCATGCATTTTCATTATTAAGTGAACCTGTGAGTGCAACCAAGAACCCTTGACTTTTGACTTTGTTGAATAAGTAGTAGAAAATCTTTTGATACAACTTCCTGCAGTATTGAATCCCATTCTAATCATAGAGGGAGTAATCATTTCCTTCAAGCCAATGAAGTGATCTTCAATCTTCTTTGACCTTAGCTCCGATACCATGTTGAGAAATCAATGCTAGTAGGATTAGGGTTAGATTTCTCTTTCTTGATAATTACTTGTGAATTATGTTGGCTTCTTTTACTTATTTGTTATACTACCTTTCATCAAGCAATTACCAAATTATGTGTGCATGAAGATCACAAAAACACAAGACACAAGATGTAGGCACTTTGTTAGGGAAAACCCCTATATAGGGGAAAATCCAGTCAAAAATCTCTTCCTTCAATAGTTTTCCTTGAGACTCTTCAACCTAGACAAAGACCTACTCCACACCAAGCCAACTTCTCCTTCTTCGATCCAACCTTCGACCTAGTAGCAACAACACTTCGACCCTACCAACTTCGACTTGGCAGGTTCCGGCATCAGCAACAACTTCGACTTGGCAGCTTTCGGCATCAGCACTACTTCGATTTTGACAAGGAGACTTCGATCTCCTAAACGAGCCCACACGAGAGAGAGAGAGATACCAAAACTTCGATTTTGTCTTTCCCTTCCTTCTTGACCAAACTCACACTCCTTTTAGCCTCCTTCTTCACCTTCACACTTTTCCTAGCTTCCAGCTTCCGCTTCAGATATCGAATTATGTGAGAGAGAGATGAGATGCTCCCAAATGAAGTCGAACTGCCTTGTATATATAGCCTTCCAATGAGGTCGAATTGCCTTCCTTGAGGTTGACTTGATCTTCTTGAGGCCGACTTTGTGTGGAGGTTACATAATTCATTTTTGACTCTAAAATAATTCTTTTTACATCGTTCGAAAGCCCAAGAAGGGTCTCATAAAATATAGAATGACTCTAATGACTCTTTATCAATCCTAGGAGTCCACAATGGGGAATTTGACTAATAAAATGATGACCCAAGCATGAAACCCATGCTTTAATAAGTCATTGTAACAATAATAAAAATTCTTTTGACAAATACATTTTATGAAGACTGAACCTAGTTACATTTTTCAACACTTTCGAAGGGAGTATGTGAGAACTCCATAATTTTGATCATAACTTGATACTCAACATGGAAAAAGAGAAGATCCACATAATAGGGCGAGATTGTCACATCCATCTACCATAAAGCATAATCAAGGCAATACAAAATGCATGAAAACTACTAGATGATGTCAAAAATATAGCTTTGAAACAGTACATGAACCAATATGTCAAAGGGTACATGAAAGGAAACAACTACTCTAAGCTACCACTAACATGAGCTTATTCATTTCCTATTTCTACAAAGCTATCATGGCATTAATTACCAATAGAACAATAATGCTTCAATATTTGCCTCTATGTTGTAGGAAACGTGGTATAGAGGTTTGTTTCCGTACGGAAATGGGTACAAAACGCGGAAACGCGTTTGGTACGGCTGGAAACGCGTTTCCCCCGTACTGCGACCCTAAAAGTAAATTAAAAAACAAATTAAAAAAAAACACAAGTTAATGAGGAAACGTGAGTTGTATGGCCCTGAAACGCGTTTCCGGCCGTACTGCCACGTTTCCCGAAACGGAAACGTGGCCAGTACGGCCG